>CAJQZJ010034210.1:2514019-2552340 GCA_907164525.1 Lophiomys imhausi | reverse complement strand
GGGGGGAGTAGGGAGGGGATTGTGATTGAGATGTAACTTGAAGAAATAAAAAATAAATTATTAAAAAAAAAAAAAGACTGAACTCAGGGAACTATTAAAGTGCACAAAAGCTTCTGCCAACAGGTGAAGATAAATAAAGCAGGATTCACGTGGATAATGGGCTGACTCTCTCTCTCCTGTTCCTGACTCACTCAACAATGCAAAAAAACATGCATCACAATCTCATCAGAAAGTTTCACCCTCTGATGTTGACTGGTTTAGGGTCTGGAGAGGAGAAGGATTCTCCTGAGATTTGGGAGTGCTTGGAAGCTGAGCTCTGGGACTTTGGGCCTTTGCAGGCCATAAGCATCTGAATAGGTGAGCAGCCTGGGAAACTTTCATATGTTAATTGGTCTAAAGACCAGCTATATAGTAGTACAGGATATCTATACCACAACCAAAGCTCCAGAGGGAACATGGACACAGACTTTCTTTTTCTCCCTGTCAATGAGACACTTTTCCCTAATGGTGTTGCCTTGTAGGCCCCCAGTGTATAAGGAGGCTCTTGGCCCTCATATGACTTCTGAAGTGGGGCGGAGGACTGTTATGTAGGGACACTCCACTCCAGAGGAGTGGGATGGAAGGGTTAGGGGGTAGAGGGTGGGAGGGCAGGACTGGGAGGGGTGGAAAGAGGACACTATGATGGAGATGATGTAACCTGAAGCAACAAATAAATAATTTTTTTAAAAAATGAAAAATTGTATGAAGACCAGCCATCCATCAGAACCCATACTCAGAGAAAAATATCCTTTTGAGAAACCTTAGGTTAATGTTAAATGCTTGTATTATAGGTACTAAGAAGTTTTAGGTGCTAGGTTTCAGAGTTAGGGTTTGGGTTTAGGATTTAGGAATTTTATAGACAATTGTTAGGTAATTGTTAAGTATTGATAAATATACGTGTGATAAATAAAAATTTACTGTTACACATCCAACCTACTGATAAAATTATTCCCCTAACATTTGCTGCCTCCTTTTATTAAGTTTACCTAAGAAACCATCTCAATGATATCTCTAACTAAAAATATTTTAATTTTTACTTTCATTCTTGAAACATATTGTTTCGTGGCACTTATTTGGTTTCAGCATTCTGAGAGCATGAACCCATTACTCCCAATTATTATTTTATTCAGTGTTTTCCTGTATCAATTTTTTCTATTGTTATGTTATCTTTTGCTCTACTTGCTGCTCCTCTAAGGAAAAACATTCTTTCTCATTCACTTTGGTATTTAACAACTTTTTCTTTCTTTCTTTTAAAAAAAAAAATACATTTATTTATTTAATTCAAGTTACATCTCAATCACAGCCCCCCTCCCCTCCTGGTCCCACCCTCACACCCTCTACCCCCCTTTCCCATCTATCCTACTCCTCCAGTGGGACGCCTCCACATATCAGCCCCCATCAGTTCATCAGTCACATGAGGGTTAAGAGCTTCCTCTTACTCTAGGGCCTGATATGGCAGCTCCACTACAGTAAAGTATCCCACTAATAAGTAACAAAGTCCATGACTGAGACGGCCCCAACCCTACTTGTTAAGGGATCTGTATGAGGACCAAGTTGCCTAGCCTCTATATTTTTTTTTACGTTTATTTATTACTTCAGGTTACATCTCCATCATAGTGTCCTCTTTCCACCCCTCCCAGTCCTGCCCTCCCACCCTCTACCCCCTAACCCTTCCATCCCACTCCTCTGGAGTGGAGTGTCCCTATGTATCAGTCCCCTGCCACAGTTCAGCAGTCATATGGGGGCCAAGAGCCTCCTCATACACTGGGGGCCTACAAGGCAGCACCACTAGGGCAAAGTGTCTCATTGACAGGTAACAAAGTCTATGTTCATGTTCCCTTTGGTGCATTGGCTGTAGTATAGTTAACAACTTTAATAGACTAGTAATTTTCTTTGTATTTGACCCACTTGCTATTTATAGAACTTTTGATCCTGTGGTTTTGCATCTTTAGACATTTCAGAAAAATTCCAGGCACTATTAATTTAAAATCTTTTTGCCTCATTCTCTCAAATTCTTTGAGAGTTTCATGATGTATCTGTAAGACCTCATTGTATAATCTTTGTCTTACATTATATCATTAACTTTTTTTGTTTTTGTTTTCTGTCCTGTCTGCCTGCTTCATTCTGGATAATCTCTTCTCATTGGTCTTAGAGGCCACTAATTTTCACTAATGTGAGGTCTAACTTACTATTAAAACCATTTACTAGTAATCATAATTACAAAAATTTAACTTTTTTGACTGTTTCTTTTTTGTAATTCCTCTTTATTGAATTCCCTGGTCTTAAGTTTATTGAGCAAAAATGCTTAGTACTTTTAATCCCTGTAAAGTAATTCTATTATCTGAAGCCCCTATCTATCTGGTGGCCCACGCCTTTAATCCCAGCACTGAGGAGACAGAGGCAGGTGGATCTCTGTGAGTTAAAGGCTAGCCTGGTCTACAAAATGAGTCCAGGACAGTCAGGGAAATATAAGAGAAAGCCAGTCTCAAAACACCAAAAATAAACAAACAAACAAGCAAGCAAACAAAAGACTTAAATGGGCATTTCTCCAATATCATAAAAGGGACTCACGGGTATATAAAGGTTGTTCTCAGCATTTCCACACACAGGTAAGTGCAAGTCAGAGACCACAGTGGTGCAACATCTCACACTTTGCAACAAAGGACATTATTAAAAAAAAAAGATGATGACAGGTGTTAGTGGCACTACTAGTGGCAGGTGCTGTGAAAAAGAATGTGGCAGATCCCTCAAAAATTTTAAAACATTCCATTTCTGGGTATTTACCCAAAAAAAATAAATTAGACATTCAAAAAGGCAATTGCTGGATCATGTTAATTGTAGTACTATTCACAAAAGTCTAGAAGTGGAAATAACTTAAAGGTCTATCAAATCATGAATGCATAAAGAAAATATAACATATACACACATCAGAATATTCTTCACTCTTAAAAAAAAAAGAATCCTGACATTTAAGGCAACATGGAAGGAAACAGAGATCACTATCCTAGGACAGCTAGGCACAGAAAGGACCATACTATCTCATGCACATGAGGAATCCAAATGTGCTGATCTTCTAAGTTTGAAGAGAATAGTGATGATCAAGAGACCACCACAGAGACTGTGAAAAGAGAGAGGGGCATAGGGAAAGGCTGGCTGGTGAATATGAGGACAGTAGGAAGGACAGGAGTAAGAAATTATGATGTGCAAGTGGATGACCAGAGAGAGCAATACAGTAGGCAAAGAATTACCTTAAATAAATGTTTGAGGAGATAGATATAATTTATACATATATTAAAATATGACATAGTATCCACTAATATGTATAATCTTTATATTTTCATGTTAACATAAACTTAAATTTAAAAACAAAAGTGCAGTAAAATCTAAGAACACTTTTATTTAAAACACAAAAGATAATCTTGAGAAACTGTTCCAAGTTAAAAGCTTAATAAAATTTTTCTAATTAAACCCAGTATAACTATTAAGGATAACAGAAAATATGAAGGCAAAAAGAAAAGGAAAACTTAAAAGCCTACATGTGTGCACATACATGCATAATTTAAAGATTGTGTAAAAAAGATGAATCTGTAACATCTGAGACATTAGACCCTGCACCCTAAAAAAAAAATTCCCACTAAAAAAAAAAAAAAATCCCAACCTCATATTATCCATTGAAACAAATGTAGCACACAGTAGAAGGAGCCATCTAGTTTATAACACAAACAAATTTCACACTTGGGCCAGAATATTCCAGAGAATTTCTAAACATAAGACACCTCTAGGTCCTCGCTGACTTTAGATGAGAGTTCTACAAAATCCCAGACAGTAGACACCTTGGGAATGTAGAAAAGCAAACTCCAACAGCAAACTCAGTATGTTAGTTTCCATTTTCTTAAACATAAATATAAAAGAAAATTGTTTCTTCAGATGAGTAGACAGATATTGCAGGAATCTCAAAGGACTACAGAAGCTTAAGATATGGCATAGCTGTTATATGGAGTTAAAGCAGGAGGAATGACACGGGTTTGGGGCCAACTTAAGTTTCAGGCCAACCTCGACTGCAGAGCAAGAAAATGTCTAAGTCTCCCATCCCAAATTAAAAAGATCTGGCTTATATACAACAATGGCAGCAAAAATGACAAAATGAATCAAGCTTCAGTACGTTTTAAAAATCCATTCATAACATTTTTCAAAGAGGAAGTACTGTATTAATTCAGTCATCTAGCAAAAACTTTGTCATCATATCCTGGGCTGTGTGCTGAAGACTTTAAAGGAAAATAAATAAATAAAACAAAACAAGATATGATCCTTGCTGTCAAGAAGGTTACAAAAGCAAACAAAGGTTATAGTAATGATACGCTTGCTTTAAAAACCAGGGAAGGGCTGGAGAGATAGATGTCTCAGTGGTAAGAGCACTTCCTGGTTCTTCTTCCAGAGGACCTGGGCTTGGTTACTAGAACTCACAGGGGAGCTCACAACCTACCTGTAACTCCAGTTCTAGAAAATCTGAAATCTTCTTCAAGTCTCCATGGGCAGTATACAACATGGTACTTAGACTTACATACAGGCAAAACACAGATACAAACAGAATGAAAAAGAAAAAGGAACAAAGCTATGGAACTATGTAGTCAGTGGACCTACCTAGCCAACCAAAATCAGGGTAAGTCCTGAGAGAAAAGTTGCTGCTTGATATTAAGACCCAAAAGACACGAGAGCCATCATGACCAAGCTCTATGTGGAGCACAAGCAGTGACAAGTGCAGTGTGCAGACAGCCTAGGGCAGATGAGGGCAAGGTTGAATGGGCGCTAGGCATACCTAAGCCAGTATGCACTCTAAAACAAAGATTAATGTTGGAAGAACACAAAGTAAAATGTTTTTAGGGCCAAACTAGCATTTTCTTTTCTATATTCCCTACAGACATCACAATTTGTTGATGGAAAAGATTATTGAATTAATATTTTAGGATAAGAAATGCTGGGGCTAGGTCTGCAGCTCAATGACAGCACTCATGTAGCATGTGCAAAACCCTCAGTTTAATACAGAGTATTTCAAAAAACAATAAAAACTTCTGTCACTGAACATCTATTAAAATTTTAAAAGATTATTTTGTCTCATCATTTAAAGAAAGTAGTTGATATCTTACTTTGAAAAGTTGTTGATTAGAGTAAAATGTAATAACATCTATAGGAAAATAGCTTGCTGATTACGGTTGTTAGACCTAACCATTATCAGGCCATCTGATAAAAGAATATTAAGACAGAACTAGGAGGTGGGAAAATAGGTACAAAAGCAGTAGATCCAAAGAATGGAGGTATAGCCCAGTGGGTGTCTTGGTGTTGCTGCTCATCAGTCACAGGACACTGGTTAATCACACTGACCAACCCTATGATCTACAAATATTCTAACAGAATCCTTCCCTACGCAACTTTCCAGACAACCATCTGAAACCAACATGCATACATGCAGCCGTGCTCCTTTAATCATCTACTAGCCCACATCACTCAGAATGCGAACATGAGGACGACCAACTGCACACGCTGTAACAAGATAGTTTGCATACAAAATGTGTTCAATTTTTAAAATATCTGTGTACCATTTTCTCTGAAGAAGTTCATTTTAAAGTAGTCCAAGGGTGATTTATCATTTTCCCATTAAACATGGAAGACAACAGAAACAGAACAATAAAGTATAACTTACTGCAAATATATATCATTACAAATATTGATTCCAGCTACAAATATATCTTCAGACTATTTTTAACATAATAAAAATGAGTAAGTCTCTTACCTTTCCTCTGGTGTATCTACATGAAATGTTCTCTCTATAACAGTGGTCCACTGAAGACATCTGATAATAAATGTATTTGGCTTTGGTCGTTCTGTTTTCATTAACTGGCATTCTATAAATAAAATCAAATATCTCTTTAATACACAAGTACTTAAACCAGTAAGTAAATAGAGCTGTACAGTGTTCTCTAAGCCAACTGCACAGCAGTCAATAGCTTTCCCCAAGTGTCTGTTCAAGGGACCTCGGACCTGACTTAGCCCTTCTCTGCATAGCCCAGCACCACTCTGAACAGTTCAACCTGCTCAATTAGGCTGTTCAGTTTTTCCCAAACACATCTTGTTCTTTCCCATATCTTTAACTTTTACTTCAAGGCTTCTACTATTTGAAATACCTATTTATTTTACTCCTTTCAATTTGCAAGCCCCAACTCTCATAGCAATACCAATCCTTTAAAGTCTCGATTACTTTGTTTATTATTGGGCACAAACCTCCCATGTCCCCCTCTAAAGTTACATTTATTTATTATTATGGCCCTTGTTTTCCATTTGACATCAAATTATAGTACTGGACATCTTGAAAGGGTAGATTTTATCCCTGTGAAGTCTTCATAAACAATAAACTGCCTGTAATTCTATAAGCATAGAAAACAGCAAATTTCAAGACAGGAAAGGATGAAGAAAAGAAACCTAGAAAAGAACTCATCATGTTCAGTGCAGTAAACCAACACATTCTAACACTAACAGAAGAGAGAAAAGTCAACAACAGTACAACTAGCCAGAAAAACAACTGACAAAACTATCTTAATGAATAAATGTTGCTTAACATTAATTTAAAATGTAAATAATCTCGACTCACCAATGAAGAGACACAGTTTGGCAGACTATATTGAAAAACTAAATCTAGCTATCTGCTTTTTCCAAGAAATACATCTCATTGGTAAACAGACCAAAAGACTGAGTCAAAGGGTTAAAAAAAAAAATCTACCAAGCAAATAGAAATTGAAAACAAGTTGGCATAGCTATTCTGATAACTGAATAAAGTAAACTTCATGATAAAATTAATCAAGAGATAAAAAGAAAGTCACTACATATTAATGAGAATAATTCATTAAGAAGATAAAATAATTATAAATATAAATTCATCAAATGTTAGGACTCCCAATTTCTTGAAAAAGTGATGGACAGAAGGTCACTTAGGTCCTGAAACATTGGTAACTCCTGATCTCCATGTCCTGCTCTAATCTGTAAGACAAATCACCAAGCTAAAATCAACCAAACCTAAAAGAAAATCATAAGCATGCCCAGAGCTCTGTAAAATAAACAATACTGTGCCACAAAATACTGAATTTTCAGATTATTTTTGTGTGTGGGCATTGTATATGCATGGTATATGTGACACATGCCTACGATTGTGCCTCTGGGGATCTGCGGAGCACAGAGCAGGGCACGGGGTGTCCTCCTTAAACTCTTCGTACTACTCTCCCAGACCAGGAGCACCCATTTTCAACCTGAAGCTTCTTCCAAATGTCTCTTAAACTGGTTCTTACATTAGGCGGCTGCCCGAGTTAAGCTCCCTAGAGTAACCAACTACAAGTTGAATTTCAAACATTATGCTTCTTTTACACCGTTCTCAACCACAGATGACAAAGTTTGCTCAAAATTCTAATTTTTCTGCAAACTTGAAAGCCAATTAACAGGACTGCAGCATGCCAAATCAATATATATATTTTTTTTCTTTTGGATATATATATATATATATATATATATATATCCAAAATTTGAGAAATCATCTGTTCAGATTTTATTTAAAAGTTTAAAAATTTATTTCAACCTTTTTAATCTTTTAAATACTAATTTTATCCTTTTAAAAATAGTCTACTGAGGCTCAGCATGGTGATACATATCTTTAATTCTATTACTTGGGAAACAGGTGAATCTCTTTAAGTTTGAGGCTAATTTGTCTACATATTGAGACCATCTACCTCCACTAAAGAAAAAAGTAAATAAAAAATAAAAACTATACAAAAAATTGATAGTGATTGTAAAAACATAATGCAATACATTTACTATAACTACATCATAATTTATATTGAATAATTAAATGATGCAAACTCTAAGTTTATTTTTAAACTTCTAAGTATAGCACTTCCATTTAATATATTTCTTTTTTTTTTTTTTTCCGAGACAGGGTTTCTCTGTGTAGCCCTGGCTGTCCTGGACTCACTTTGTAGACCAGGCTGGCCTCGAACTCACAACATTTAATATATTTCTTGTTTAACATTTTCTGTGTTATTCAGATAAGACGAAAAGATGTCCAATTACAACTCCACCTTAAAAATTATTCATGTAATATACTGAAGATAAGTAAAGTTGGTACCCAATGGAGAGCAAGTCCAGCACAACCATTAAATGATCGCTATATGCCACATGATACACTGAGTGGTTTCTAAATGTTTCTACCTTAAAGTATAAACCTAAATAGTATTATTATCCTCCATTTTGTAAATGAGCAAATCCACAAAGCTCAAACTACCTAAATAATTTGTTCAAAATGCACAGCTTGTGTGAAACTGTTTAAAGATGTATCCCAGAACTATCTGAATTCAAATCCCAAGCTCTTCTGAAAAGAACACAGTGGTTAAAAAAAAAAAAAAAAGTCTTTGAAAGCTTAAGAATCTGTGAAAACAAGGAGACTAGAGACTAGACCTAGTCCATCTTGTTGCCCGTCCTATACCTTCTATGAGCTTGGCTTCTCTTCTTCTATGATACCTTTCCTTATAAAGAAACCCAGAATAATTTTCACCTGCTAGCAATACTAGAAGAAAGAAGTTGGATGTCTTTGTTCCTGGCTCTGACACTACCCAGGGAAGAAAAGAATAAGTAACATTCCCTGGCAGAATGCTGGTATATGATACTGATTGTCAGGTTAGGTACAGAAAGGCATCAATCTCGCTGGGTTCTTTTCATGGCTGGGTCTTGCCCTGTACACTAACAATTAAGTTGATGATAATAAACATATTTACTTACTAACAATGAATAACTGATTTCCAAACTTACCTACATCCAGCTCTACATTTCTAGTTATTGTTGTCTGAGCCAAGTAATTATTACCCAAAAGAAAAATATATTTTTCCACATAAAGGAATAGGAAATAAAACATATTCTCATTCTTCATTGCATATTTTATTTACATGTTTTATTGTATATGTCAATAATGAGTAATCTAAGCTCAAGTCACTAATATTATTTTTATTTTTCTATTCTGGCAGATGTCTCTTTATGATTTGCATTCCAAACTCTGGCATTTTAAAATACTGCCTTGGTACTTACATGGGATATTATTTGTAGCTTCAAATCATAAACCTCTCAAAATAATTTTTTCTTTAATGAATATGCTTACCATGGTTATCACTATCTACATAAAGCACATTTTGAGAGTCATCATTTTCACCATTAATATTTTTCAAGCTATCTACTACATCCTAACTTTTATGAAATAAATACATGTATTAAGAGTTTTCTAGAATAACTATTCTTTGCATTCATGAAACTGCTAGCAAAAATATATTGCAGTCACTTTGAAATATTAATTGAAACACAAGAGTGATATCAACACTTTACTAAATTTTAGTAAGAATACAAACATTTAATAGACTCAAAATAAGAAATTGGGCACAATATTTTTGATTTATTTATTTATTGTAATAGACAAGCCATCGCCTTTAAAAGTGTGATAATACGTATAACAAGTAATCTACAGTGATTTTAAATGTACAGTTTGATGACAGTTATAACAAAATGTAATTTACTACTTTAAATATTTTTTATGTTTAGTATCTTTATTCCCCTTAAGGTAAGTTCTCATGTATCCAAGGCTGGCCTCAAATACACTTTTTAACTAAGAATGACCTTGAACTTCTGACCATCTTGCCTCACTAACCCCTGGGTATTGCGATTACAGCCCTGTACCACCACACTCAGTTTTACAAGGTGTTGGGACTGAACTTTGGGTTTGTGAATTCTAGGAAAGAAGTCTATTAACTAACCTATTTTTGAAAAGTGTATCAGAATCTATTCAGCTCTGTCGGTCTGTGACAACTGTGCTTATTCCTTCATCAAAGTAAAATTATAAGAATAAGGAGTGGGGAATGTTATATACAATTCTGTAAACTGCAAAAACTTAGAATAATTTAAGGTAAACAATAAATCTCCAAATAATATATACTGTAATGTATTTCAAAAAGAACAATGACTGAAATATTGCTTTAAAGATATTATATGCATATTTTAAGTTATTTAATAAGAATGAGCTATAGAAAGAGAAACTATCAGCATTCACTCTGGAAGCAGTAATGGTTGCTAGTTAGATGATTCAATTACCATGAACTATTCTGGCATGTTTCAAAAGCACTGCCATTTTAAAACATACAAAATATCTAAAAATGCAACCACGGTAATACATTCTGAGTGCATGGGTTGGGGGTGAAAGAGAAAGACAATGACAAATTGGTCCAAAAGGACACTGAGACTTCATAGTTGGAAGACTATTGTGCTCACAATTAGTAACAGAGGAAGCAGAGCACAAAACAAATGAATGAAAAAGGCTGAACTTGCAATGAAAGGCCTTATTATAGTGCAGAAACATTGTTATAATAAAGGAGCAATGTACTCTCCTCTATGGAACTTCCAAACAGCACCCCAATCTCTTTTCTATTCCTCTGCATTGCATTTTTTCATTAGCATCTGCTTGATTATGTATTATCTCAAACCCAAAACAATTCCTCTATATCATTTCTAAATACTGAGGTTGAAAGGCCCTTCCTTCCACTCTGACCTTAGGCCTCATCTAACATTACTAGAGATATAACAAATGCCTTTTAATCTAAACAGACCCATATCTGTGGTGGGGGACAGTACGGCAGTGATTTAGCACTAACAACTCAGAAGAAGTGACAACATGTGAAGCTCAAACACAATTTGCTAAAATGTTAATAATTATATAAGTATCAAGAATATCCAGATGATCTTTCCTGTAAAACTTAAGTGTCTGTGCTGTGGCTTCTTTTGTAATTTGAAGAACAAAGCTGAAAGCTTTATATACTAGCAACTTTTCTGCATTGTCATACCTTTCCTCAAAAGTAGTCCACAACCCTGAAGTGTATCTTTACACACTAGATGAGAAAGACAAGATTTGATCCATAACACTGACAAATTAGTTTAGAGACACATTAAGTATTACCTCCTGAATGCCCCACTAGAAAAACTGCTACCCTGAAACTCTAAGCAGGTAGACATATTGAAGTAAGGAGGGAGGACAGATCGAGCACTGACCCCAAAGCTTAAGCGCCGTAGGAGTGCTCACAGTTCTATCGCTGACATAAGTATTGCTGTGCTGCAAACGTGGTGGTGGTGATAATAATAACAGAATAAATAAAATAAAAACGACAAACACAATGAATGCATGTAGCACAGCAGCAAGTGCTTAGCGTTTATTATTAGTCACAATTCAATAATGACTTAAGAAACTGAAATTACCTATTTTTAAATGTAAAGAATTTTAATATACTTCAGCTACTCTTTTATTCTACATATGACAAAATTCTGATTCAGGACAGTTATATGTTCTGCTCAAATTAATTTTTTTTATAAAATAATCAGAGACCTGATCACTTCATCTGCATTTACTCTGATCGACCGTAAACAGGCTCAACATACTCAAAATATACTTTGGGAATATAAAAGTCTGCGAGAATGCACCATATATCGTACCTGCAATATCACATTTTTCTGTGGGTACTGAAGAACCCTAACTCCACATATAATCAAACCGAATTAGAGCTAAGCATTAGATCAGAGTTACTTGCTTTGAGACTCTAAGAACACTTTAAATCCCTATATGTCTGCTTTATTATCTAATTTTTGGGAAAAAATGTTTTATGATAAATTTAATTATAAAAAATAAGACAAGTGATACATAGTAGGTATTTTTAATGTCAATTCTTTTCTTACTCCCATGAATCTCCTAATTCCCTATGTATTAAATTTTAAGATGAGATTAAAGCACCAATTACAATGGGCATATAATCATGATTCTAATTATTATTTTTAAAACCACACACAATCTTCTACTTTCTAGAAACTAAAACTTTAAGTTGCAAAAACGATTTACTGAAAAGAAAGTGTCAAGGACTAAATCAGATAAAAGTGTATACATTCAACCAAACATTTTCTATAGATTTTATCAGGTCAACAGATTATAGTTGGAAAGCAACAAGCTGAATTAATTGTTTGTCCTTCAAATATGAAAGGGTATCATAGAAAACAATGCAAGGATCAGTAATAATATAAGAAAACAAGGATCCTTAGCTCTGCATCAAAGTTGGCTTAGTGTCTGGTGGTTTATACAGCAGTTTAGATGGTGACCAACCTATGCACTCTACCCACATTACTATACAGCCCAGAAGAAAAGGATGGGTTTTGCTTTATTTATTTATTTTTTTATTTTTTCGGTTTTTCAAGACAGGGTTTCTCTGTGTAATATTCCTGGCTGTCCTGGACTCACTTTGTAGACCAGGCTGGCCTCGAACTCACAGAGATCTGCCTGCCTCTGCCTCCCGAGTGCTGGGATTAAAGGCGTGCGGCTGGGTTTTGTTTTATTAATGAAACACTTCAAGAGATATCTATACTTTCCAAGCTAAAAACTATACTTAAAAACGGTTTTTACTTTAAAAACATTACCCTTAAAATAGAATTTGAAATGTAGTATTTATCTTTGTCAGTAAAATTTTATAACTTACTGAGACAATAAATAGCAATGATACTACAGAAACTGTACATAAATCACCAGGTAAGCTAACAGAATTCCTAGGTCCTAATTCTGGGAAAAGTAGTGTCTGGGGTAATAAAGCAATCTGTTAACTATTTCAAGTGGCATGGTTCTTTCTCTCAGGTATCCCTCTGTGATTGGTAATTTTATAACAAGTCGACACAGGCTAGTGTCACGTGAGAGGATGGAACTCCACATGAGGAAATGGGTCCACAAGGCTGGCCTGTGGACAAGCCTGTATGGCATTTTCTTAGTGAGTGATTGATTGGGGAGGGCCCAATCCATTGTGGGTGGTGCCATCTCTGGCCTCCTGGTGCTGGGTTCCATAAGAAAGCCAATTGAGTAATCCATAAGGAGCAAGTCAGTAAGCAGCACCCTTCCATGGTCTCTGCAGACATCAGCTCCTGAGTCCAGTCTCCAGACTTGAGTTCCTGCCCTCCCTGCTTTTTTTGATGATGAACTGTGATATGGAAATGGGAGTGAAACAAACCCTTCCCTCAACAGATGGACGACTTTGGAAAGCTCAGTGGCAGAAAGAGAAGAGCAGGTGCTCCTTTTGTGGGGTCTACTTCCATCCTGGTGGCATCCCCCACACTGGAGCTCATCACTCCTGCCCTGCTTTCTCTTAAAACTATTACCTACCATATCCTCGCACTTTCTAAAGCAGCAGCAATTCAAAAAGCAATTTAATTTTAATTTCTCCCCAGTGGATAGTGAGCAAGTTTCTTTTAAAAGATTCAGAAAGACAATGAAGGATTCTGAAAAGAAAAAAAGGAACTTCTGAATACACAGGGGCAACATTTGACACATGGGAAATCCTTAGCCTGCAGAAATTTGACCCTTCAGAAGCCATTTGACTACATTTATGATGTTACTTTCCTTTCATTTTCTTTAAATAAAGCCTCTGTTTCCGACAGTAACATATATACCTATTAGACTTAATTCCTCATTTATCTACAAGTTTTCTCACAATTAGAAATAAAAGTAAATCCAATCTTCAAAGGATTAAGAATATAAAGTAGTCTAAGCAGTCAAAGTAAAAACACTTTTGAATGTGCAGGTCCTCAGCTGCACTGAACAGAAGGTGGCGATTTACATAAAAACCTGAACGGAGGAGGGTTAAACTGCTGATCATCCGTAAGGTCTCCAAATATATCAGACCCTGGATTCCATCTCAACCAACACCACAGCAAAGATTATGGAATACTAAGACATTGAAAACATATGAGGTATGTAGACATAAGTATCATTTTTATTTTTTACAAGTGTTTATGGATAAGTAAACATAATAATTCAGCTTCTGCATGTAAAAAGTGGAGCACACAGCGCTGTTCTTGACATATCCTATGTATTTCTTTCAAGTATTTAAGAGAAAACAATATCTGAACATAAAAAAAATAATTAGGAGACTGTTAACATAATTCAGGGAGAATTAATGAAGACCTGAGCAGGCAGGTAACTGGAGCTCACTAACAACTTGTTGATTTGAAGATAGACACCTACCACCACACAATATAACCATATGCTCAAGTAAGGTATTAATTTCTGACTTAACATAATGAATAATTCCTTTCCTTCTTCCAAAACCCTATTACCCAGAACTCACGCTAACAACTCAAAATTAAACTTTTCAGTAACCCTATTATATGATGTTTCTTTTACAAGTTCTATGACATTCATTTTCTATAAAAAAAAAAAAATCCCTCAACCTGTTCACCTGATCCTTATTTAACTTTGGTAGGTGGAATCTATAAAGAAAATTGTCCATTTCACTTAGGTTTCCAAATTTGGTGGAGTACAGATTTTTAAAGTAAGACCTAAAAATTCTCTGGATTTCCTCAATGTCTCCTGTTATTTCTCCCTTTTCATTTCTGATTTTGTTGATTTGGGTTTATAAAGAACTCAAGAAATTAAATGCCAAGAAACCAAATAATCCAATCAAAAAATTGGGAAAAGAGCTAAACAGAGAATTCACAAAGGAGGAATCCCTAATAGCTGAGGGACACTTGAAGAAATGCTCAGCATCCTTAATCATCAGAGATATGCAACTCAAGATGACTCTGAGATTCCATCTCACACCTGTCAGAATGGCTAAGATCAAAAGCTCAAATGACAGCACATGCTGGCGAGGTTGTGAAGAAAGGGGAATTCTCCTCCATTGCTGGTGGGAATGCAGGCTTGTACAACCACTATGGAAATCAGTCTGGCGAAATCTTAGAAAACTTGGAATAGCTCTACCTCAAGACCCAGCCATACCACTTCTGGGCATGCATCCAAATGATTCCTCACCAAAAACCACAAGGATGTTTCCTCATCTATGTTCATAACAGCCTTATTTGTAATAGCTAGAAACTGGAAACAAACCAGATGTCCCTCAACCGAGGAACAGATAAAACAAACAAACAAAACAACTGTGGTATATCCACACAATGGAATACTACTCAGCTATCAGAAACGACGAAATCCTGCAATTTGCAGCCAAATGGATGGAACTAGAGAAGCTCATCCTGAGTGAGCTAACTCAGAAGGATACACATGGCATCTATTTACATATAGTAGGATTTTAGCTATATAGTACAGGATAACTATACTACAGCCAATGCACCAAAGGAAACAGGAACATAGACTTTTTCTCCTGTCAATGAGACACTTTGCCCTAGTGGTCCTGCCTTGTAGGCCCCAGTGTATGAGGAGGCTCTTGGCTCTCATATGACTGCTGAACTGGGGTGGGGAACTGTTATGTAGGGACACTCCACTCCAGAGGAGTGGGATGGAAGGGATAGAGGGTAGAGGGTGGGAGGGTGGGACTGGGGTGGGTGGAAAGAGGACACTGTGATGAAGATGTAACCTGAAGTAATAAATAAACATTAAAAAGAAAAAGAAAAAAAATCCCTCAACCAAGGAATGGATGAAAACACTGTGGTACATCTACACAATGGAATACTACTCAGCCATCAGAAACAACAAAATCATGCAATTTGTAGCCAAATGGATGGAACTAGAGAAGCTCATCCTGAGTGAGCTAACCCAGACTCAGAAGGATGCAGATGGCATCTATTCACTTATAGTAGGATTTTAGCCATATAGTACAGGATAACTATACTACAGCCAATGCACCAAAGGGAACAGGAACACAGACTTTGTTACCTGTTAATGGAGACACTTTGCCCTAGTGGTGATGCCTTGTAGGCCCCCAGTATATGAGGAGGCTCTTAGCCCTCATATGACTGTTGAGCTGGGGTGAGGGCTGATATGTAGGGACACTCCACTCCAGAGGAATGGGATGGAAGGGATGGGGGTAGAGGATGGGAAGGTGGGACTGGGAGGGGTGGAAAGAGGATAGCGTGATGAAGATGTAAGCTGAATTAATAAATATTATAAAAAAAAGAAAAAATTATTTTGGCAACTTAACCCCTTTTTCTCTTTCCTTACTATGTATATATGTTAATACTGTCCTGTGTCTTTGTCAAATCCCTATATATAAAACTTATAATCCTCTAGGCACCATGTAAACTACTAAACAATCAACAAATCTTTAAAATCAATTATTCTGAATTTTCATAATCCATATCTATTTAGATATCTTATGTCCCTTATAAATGTCAGGATTATTGCTAACTCATAAATATGTCCACACATATATCTTGACTGGAACCATGACTGATTCTTCTCCATATCTGAAATCTGAATCTAATGTTTATTTAGGCATAAAAATGATTTCAGTGGTTTTGAAGACTCATAATTTTCTACTTTCATGCCAGGAACAGTGGCACACGCTTTTAATCCCAGCACTTGAAAGGCAGAGGCAGGCAGATCTCTGTGAGTTCGAGGCCAGTCTGGTTTACAGAGTGAGTCCAGGATAGCCAAAGCTACACAGAGAAACCCTGTCTCAACCCCCCCCCCAAAAAAATTCTACTTTCAAAACAACTAAAAAATAGGTTAGATAGGAAACATTCATTTAAAGGGTGTCGGGGCAGCTAGGAATGCAGGTGTCTTATCTTACATAGAAGAGATTAAAGAAACGTTTTGGAAGAGAGACATTTTCAGGATGGGCCAACATGAGCAGCACATACAGCAGATTTCTAGGAGTGCCTTCTGGGACAACTGCTGGTATACCCTGCTTCCCACCACACAGAGTAAAAAGGAACCCTGCAAACATAGAGTGAACCTGAAGACATCGAGAAATCATTTCCACTTTGAAGTTTAACAATTGAAGAATTCAGTAAAAAGATAATAACTATAAAATATCAGAGACCATAGCTACTGGATGGAAAAGCTACTTTGCTGAGAGTACTGTGTGACAGTGCATGTTTGTAGCAGGGTTTTCAACTCAGTATGCATGTTCCCCCAGCAATGGCCTGACATGACCTACTAGAAATTAATCGAGATAACTTTAGCTAGTTAACCTTGCTTAAAACATAATTTCTAAAGTTCATCTCTATTTCACTGTATTTAGAAGGCATGTTCATTCATAGTCCATATATGAGCTGATAAAATCAAATCTTTTATTATGTGTATGGGGTATGTTCCAGTGAGTGCAGACACTCAGGGAGGCCACAGGATCAATTTCCCTGGAGTGAGTCACCTGACATGGTGGCCAGAGTTGAACTCAGGAAAGTTTATATGCACTCTTGAATACTGAGCCAGCTCTTCAGCCTTAAGTCGCATAGTTTTAATCTTGATATTTAAATACCATTACCTATTAAGACAACCTTAAACAAATGTGACTCAAAAGGCTTCATTTTCTTAATGTAAAAAGGAGAAATTTACACAGTATGTTTTCAGATATTCAAGAATAACTATTAAAGTCATAATGTGTAGATACGAGGAGATAAGATTTAACTACTTCACCTAGGATAACTCAGAATAGTGAAACATGTTCATGAACAAGATAACCAAGAAACAATCTCTCTCTCTCTCTCTCTCTCTCTCTCTCTCTCTCTCTCTCTCTCACACACACACACACACAGACATACACACTTCTTTGAGAAAGGCAGAGGAACAGTTTTGAATGAATGAATGAGGAAAGAAGTTTAAACATGAATTAAAGGACAAAAGAAAATTATACAGGCAAATAGAAAATAAGGACATTACAACCAGAAGCAAAGGCAAAGAGCAGAAGAGCGGAAGTTTTTGTGGAGTTAGAAACAGCCCAGTACTGTTGAAGCAGAATTGCAAAGAGGAGACATGAAGCAGGAGTTGAAAGGAGAGGCCAGATTGAAGAGATCCTGTATGATACACTAAAGAAGCTGGATGCCATCCAGCAGGCAATGAAGATCCAAGGCAGAGTTTTCACGGGGGGATGGCATAGTTAGGATGTAATTTTAGAAAGATCATTTTGACAGACAAGTGAAGAACTTGAGTGGCACAAACTAGAGGCAGAAAATCTAGTTAAGAATCTGTATCAGAGATTAAGAGAGCGATTCATTCCAGGAAAATAGTTAAAGTCATACATAATAGGTTCAGACCTAAGAATAAAATCAGCAGAGTTAGAACTGGACTAAAGATGTGAAGGAAAGGGAAACATAGGGAACAGACCCAGATTTCTGCTCAAGAAGAGGCAGAACTGAAATACTGAATAACATGGGAAAATAGACAACTTGTCTTGAGGTCAGCCTAAGACAGGTAAAGGCTAAAAAACATCTAGGGCAGCAATAACTTACAGTGGAGTTAATATGACAACATAATTCTCCAGAGAAGAGCCTGGTCTGAATGCATGAAAAAGTGAGAATAAGGTGCACAGTTTGTAACTAAAATTTCGGGAATGATGTAGTCTTGTAAATCCAGGGATAATGTACAAAGTGTGAAGTCCTTAGCCAGATGTTTATTAAATATCAAATTATACACTATGCAAAGGAAAACAACAAGGACAGAGAGAACCCTTATAGCACACAGGGAAACACCATCCCAAAATTTTAGTCAGCAGAATGAAATGCAGCCTCAATGCCAATCCAGAAAACAAATTAAAATCGAAATGAGTGTGTGTATGTTTTGTGCTTTGGGACCCCCACCAAAGTCCCATTATTTTATATATGTGTGTGTGTGTGTGTATGTGCGCGCATGAGCACGCACATGTGTGTGAAGGCCAGATGTCATCTTTCTCAATCACTCTCTACCCTACTTGCTGAAGTAGTCTCTCACTAAATATAGAGATCACAGATCAGGCTGGGCTGCCTAAGTCATGAGCTCCATAAAGCAGCCTTTCTCGGCACCGGAGGCCGTGGATAAGGCTGCTCTAGTCATGAGCTCCATAAAGCAGCCCTTCTCGGCCCCAGAGGCCATGGATAAGGCTGCTCTACGACACTGTTTACATGGTTGTTAGACAGCCAAAGTGAGGGATGGACATCAGCACAGGAAGCAGACAACCAATGGGTCAAGTCCCAAGCAAGCCTGTGAAGGAGCATTTTTAATTAGAGAAAAACAGAAGACTCAAATTGTAGCTATCAATGGGATATATAATATTCCTTAAAATATCTTAGAAAAACCTTGTAATCATTTTAAGGGCTAATAAAATCCATTTTTAAAATATTTTTATTTATATATTATTTAAGGTTATAATAAAGCTTTACAAGTTAAAAAATTTTAATGGTAATTTTAATTTAACTTTAGTCATGGTAAGATCTAAGGTAATTAGGGATTCAACTACAATTTTACCTGTGAGAATCAAGTACCAAGAAGTACTTGGTTATGCAAGTAAACATTACAGATGTCAACTGCTATTTATTTTGTGGAGAAGCTGTCAGTCACTAAATAGGATCTTTCTCTACAAGTACACATTTATTTCAGCCTCTGCCAGTGGAAGTGTGAGAGCAGATGTTGGCAGACTGTGACATACAGTATGTCTTTAAAACTTGTTGGGGTGTGAAATTTCATAAGGTCAAAAAATGCTGCATTTTGATCAGCAGATAAAGATTTTTTTCTGTACTTTTATAAATTATTTTAGACAAACCAATAGAATTACTAGTAAAATGAACAAACTCTTTAGTCAGGACATGGCAATTGTTTAAAAGATAATTTCTATCACTTTAATAAGCAAATGTTCCACCAAAACACCTTTAAACTGAAATATGTATCTTAAGGCAATTTAAAAACCCACAATTTATCACTCCAGTTGTCAAAATGATTACTCTCTTACTTACTAGAGCCATTAATAAATAATGAACATGATTTGATAGAGAAAAGGCTATTTTTCTTAATAAACACTTATATATGAACATATATATGCATATGTAATTTATGTAATGATAGAGTGCTTTCAATTCAAAATTAAAAAATTCTCTATACAAGCAATCCCAGATATGAATGCAGAAATTCCCAGGGAAATATTGGGAGAAGATTCCAAGATGGCAGAGAGTATGACCAAATATGTTGCATACAAAAAAAAAATTTCAGATACAAATTTTAGAAAAATAAAGTTTGTATCCTTCCTCAATTAGTTGTAATTCCATGCTCTTTTAGCTTTATTTTAAAAACTGAAAATAAAGTTTGAAGTTCTCATGTGGTAAAATGAATTTTGTAATACTTAAGTGTTTGTTACTTCAAGTTACATCTCCATCACAGTTCTCTCCCTCCACCTCTCCCAGTCCCACTCTCCCACCCTCTCCCCCACTCTCCTCCCCCTTCGCCCATCTATCCTATTCCTCCAGTGTGGGGAGCCCCTACATATCAGCCCCCCTCAGTTCAGCAGTCATATGAGGGCTTGTGATGTGGTGAGGAATATTCTGGATGTATACCCAGGAGTGGGGTATGGCTGGGTCTTGAGGTAAAGCTATTCCACGTTTTCTAAGATATTGCCAGACCATTTTCCAAAGTAGTTCTACAAGTTTACCCTCCCACTAGCAATAGAGGAGTGTTCCCACTTCTCCACAACCTCGCCAGCATGTGCTGTCATTTGAGTTTTTGATTTTAGCCAGTATGGCTGATTTTTTTTGTTATTTAATTATGTTCATAAACTTCAATTCTTCCATCTTTTTCAAACATGTGTAACAGATAACATCCCAACTGAAACAGAGTAAAAGGAGGTCTTCTAACTAAAATTTTTATTTTAACACTGCAGACTCTACCTAGTTCTTACACATGCCAATTTGAACTTGAAAATGCTTTACTTCTCAATTAATACAGGAATATCCTCTTATTGATCAGTAAGCATAAACCATTTAAAAGCTTGGTCATAATATAAAAATAAAAATAATCATTGTTATCATCATCATGGTCATTTTTCAATTAAATTCAACAAAGACTTCTGGGCATTTCTAAGTGAACTGTGAGCATTTTGTTACATATTCATAAGAAATACAAATATAACTAAAAACACAAAATAATCCCAGAAAATGATTTCTAATAGAAAACATTTATATAAATAGTCAAACAACCAAACATTGTGACCGGGAATTCTCAAAGGTAAATGTGGGAAGTGGGAAAGTAGGGTAACATCTTACAACCAAGTTCAGCCATTCAAATAAATGAACCTGAGGTGAATTAACAGTTGTTATTCACTTACTTGCCACTGAAAAGTTGTTGAGGGGATATGGTAAGTCCACATCTTGCGGTTTTTCTTTATAGCCTATGAATGAGCCATCTGTCTTCAAAAGGAAATACCTTGGCCTCCAGTTTTTTATGTATTCTCCTATAGGGAGAAAGCACACATGTTAATGCCAAAAATGAAATAACTCTTATGTAAAAATAAATTATGGTATAACATATCCTAGAACACTGGCCTCCAAGATTTTAATGAGGCAATTTTCTTTTAACTTGACTTACAAAAGAAAGGAAGTCTACAATTAAGATTCAATAAAAACCAAACATTTTGTTTTTAATGATTCCATATTTTGATTATTCATTTGCACTTATTCCTTCAGAGAATCATTCATCTGAATATACATTTTGTTCTGTTTTATCAAATACTGCTTTTGGGGTCTTATTTCTCAAAAAGGGGGGTGGATTGAATTCCTTTTCCTTTTTAAGACAGGGTCTCACTGCTAAATTGCCTCAAACTCAATCTTCTTGCCTCAGCTCCAGGGTATGGGATTATTATAGGGTGAATATTCCTTGTTAAATCTTTTTCTTTTTTTTTTTTTTTTTTTGGTTTTTCGAGACAGGGTTTCTCTGAATATCTCTGGCTGTCCTGGACTCGCTTTGTAGACCAGGCTGGCCTCGAACTCACAAAGATCCGCCTGCCTCTGCCTCCCAAGTGCTGGGATTAAAGGCGTGCGCCACCACCGCCCGGCTTGTTAAATCTTGACTTTAACTTCCTCTTTCTACAAAAAATAACCTTTCATACAATGCTGTGAACAAGTCACAAAAGTGAAACATGAGCTTAATACAGCCGAAAACCGCACCAAACCTACATCCAGAAACAGATACAGCACACAGTAGTTATAGGACCTGACTATCAGAAACAATGGATACTTTATTAGATGTACATGTGAGCTTTACCTAACCACCAAAATAACACTAAATCTGAAACAGCAGAGGTAATTCCGTGACACCTTAATAGCTAAATGGCAAATCAGGCATAGCAGTTCACAACTGTTTTCTCAGCACTTAGGGAGGCTGAGGCAAAAGCACCACCATGAATGCCAGGCCATCCTGGGCCACAAACCAAGATTGGGAATGGGGGGAGGGAGGGAAGCAGGAAGGAAGGGAGGAAGGAGGAAAAGGAAGTGAGGAGGAGTGAACCATGGAGTTATCTAGTCTCCTGTTATTAGTAAGTGTTGAATCTCAGAACTACAAAAATCTGAAAAGTTTCCTTTTTCTACAAAACAGCTTCTTCTTTTGAGAAAGTTTAAGCCCAGCATTTGACTTCTCCCATGCCTTATACTACCAATAGTTAAATCAGAACGAACTTCCCAAGTCTCTCCCTGCCAGCCTTCCTAACTGGCCCATTTTTGCTTCTGCTAATGCTCTTAACTGCTTTCACCCTACTACTCACCAGGGCTTCTACTACCAAACCACCTCCAGATTAATCTTATCTATGTGTTTGCTTCATTGTTTTTATCACTCATCTGCTCTAAAACAACCTGATGGGCATGTGGAGCATTCCTTTAATCCCAGCACTCAGGAGGCAGAAGCAGGTAGATTTCTACGATTTCAAGGTTAGCCTGGTCTACAGAGTAGTTCCCCCAGGCCAGCCAAGGTTAAAAGATCATGTCTCAAAAAAAAAAACCAAAAAAATAAAACAAACAAACAAACAAAAAAAGCTATTTTCTGAGTCAGCATGGTTGCAGGTAATCATAGCACAGGAAGGCAAAGGTCAAGGACCACAAGTTCAAGGCTACACCAGTTAATCAATAAAGGGGACCTTATGAAACTGAAAAGCTTATGCAAGACAAAGGACACTGTCATTAGAATAAAATGGCAATCTAAGATTGGGAAAAGATCTTCATCAATCCCACATCTGACAGAGGGCTAACATCCAAATATATAAAGAACTCAAGAAATTAAGAACCAAGAAACCAAATAATCCAGTCAAAAAATGGAGTACAAAGCTAACCCGAGAATTCATAAAAGAGGAATCTCTACGGTGGAGAATCAAAAATAAGAATAAAAAATAAAAAAAATAAATCTTCAGCATCCTTAGTCATAAAGGAAATGCAAATCAAAATAACTCTGAGATTCCATCTTATACCAGTCAGAATGGCTAAGATCAAAAATTCAGATGACAGCACATGTTGGGGAAAATGGAGAACACTCCTCCATTGCTGGGGAGAGTGCAAACTTGTACAACCACTTTAAAAATCAATCTGACAATATCTCAGAAAATTGGAAATAGTTCTACCTCCAGACCCAGTTATACTACTCCTGGGCATATACCCAAAAGATTCTCTACCAAACCACAAAGACATCGGCTCAATTATATTCATAACAGTTTAATTCATAATAACCAGAAACCGGAAACAACCCAGATGTCCTTCAACCGAAGAATGGATAAAGAAACTGTGATACATTTACACATGGAATACTACTCAGCAATTAAAAACAAGGAAATCATGTAATTTTCAAGCAAATGGTCAGCAGTAGAAAAAGATCATCCTGAGTGAGCTAACCCAGACCCAGAAAGATACACATGCTATGTACTCACTTATAAGTGGATTCTACCCATATATAACCATCCTACCACCCAGACCCAAAGAAGACAGGAACCTAGAATAACTATCCTCTGAGAGACCCCATCTAAGACAGATTGAAACAGATGCTGAGACACAGCCAAACATTAGATAGAGCTTGGGGAGTCCTATAGAAGAGGAAAGAAGACTAGAGGGATCCGGAGGAGATAAGAACTCCACATGAAAACCAACAGAACCAACCAAGCTATGCCTGGGGAGGGTTATGAGCCTGAAGCACCAATCCCAAAGCTTATATAGACTGGACCTAGGCCCCCTACACATATGTAGCTGATAGGCAGTTTGGCCTTTAAACAGATTCCTTAGCAAGTGAAGTGGTGGGACATTTACTGGTTGGGGGGGCTGTCTCTGACATGGACACTCCCTGTTCGTGGATCACTTTCCCCTAGCTGGACTGCTTTTTCTGGCCTCAGTGGAACAGGATGTTCTTAGCCCTGATGCAACTTGATAAACTGGGATGAGTTCATGTGGGAGAGGCTCCCCTCATCTGAGGAGAGAAAGGAGGGGGAATAAGCGTGGGACCCAGTGGGACGAGGTAGGGAGGACACAGGGACTGTGATCAGCATGTAACTTGAATAAATAAATTTTAAAAATAGAAATACTATAAAATTAAAACACAGAAAAGCAGCATTGTATAACATTTCTATCTACCTCTTAAGTACAAATAGCTAAATTTATCTATTAATACATTCAATCTATTAAAGTATATTGTTCTGACCGAAATATAGGGGGGAATACAACACAAGTGGGTAACTGAAAAAAAGAAGACTTTTTAAATAGCTTTGGGTTTATTCAGACTGACCTTGAATAATTCTTGTATACTGCACACAATTTTAAAAACCCTGCATTAGTCACACAGATATTGGTTTACTGATTTAAGTAGTTCAACTTTCAGAGTTGAAACACTTTATATAGTTATATTTGTTAACACTAATTAATTTCATTATTAAAAAATCTTTTTAAAGTACTGGGAAGCTTTAAAGCTCATGATAATAGACATGTATTCCAAAATTCATATCTTTGTTCTTGGAGCTCAATTTCCATTATCTTAGCAAATATCGCCACTCTTTGTTTACTTCCATTAATATACTCTAGTATCCCTTACTTACTGCCTATAACATGACTGACAGTCATACTGAATAAAAGGTACATATATAAATATTTAACACATATATAAAGAAATTTACACACACACACACACACACACACACACACACACACACACCTGATGCCCTATTTACTTTTAATTAAAAAAAAAGTTTTAGTTCTTAGCAACCACATAATTTAAATTTATAAAACCCAAGTACTTAAATTCACGTTCCTAGTCAAAAACATAAAGTAGTTCCGGTGTTGACTGACATCATTATTTGATTCTCCCCTATTTAATTATGCATTCCTATGTAATTTTACATTGTTAGGCATCAATCCCTAATTAATAATTAGCAGTCAGGTTCCAAAGGTGGTTGTCAACAAGAACAGATTTATACTGCTACAATATGTCTATCTGAATAGCAAGTGACAATTTCATAATCATACCAAAGATAAAATGAATAAATTCATTTGAAAAATATAGAAAGTCCAAAACCTCAAGAGATCTGCAGAATATGGCATTCAAAGATGTTTTCTTAAGATTTTTTGATATAGAGACATGTCAGCTCCTGACAGCACCCCCTATTCTACTCCAAGTAGAAGATGAGCATCGAAGAAACTCCAGTGGGAGATGATTGAATTGGTGGTAAGCCTTTCTCTTGACAAGAAAAACCCCTTGGTTCAACTGTAGACAGACTCTGTCCAAAAAGGACAAAACTTGGAAGCAGGTAAGTCGACAGCCTAGCTCTGCCAAGACAGGGTAGGTAAGTCCTTCATAATTCCTGCTCTACAATCAATGTCTGTCAGAGAAACGGGGCCAAAAGGCTGAAGACTGATGCTGTAATGTATGGAGAGAAAATGGGAACTGTCCAGGCAGCCACTGGTATGTCATTTCTTGGTTTTGGAAGCTGCAGGCCCTGCACTTCCTATATAACCTATATAATCAGATATATTTATCCCTCTCAGGTCTCTGAGGTGGTTGAAGAATAGATAGCTAGAGTCTCATAGTTAAATTTTGAGTTGTTTAGGAATCAAGAGGGTGTTCTGGATCTAAGAAGATATTTTTAAAATTTTGAGGCAAGTTAGTATGAAAGCTGAGTTAGATATAGAACTTTAAACTCATGGAGATGGTTAGATAGTAGAATGTTAAAGTCAGGTGCCAAATACATATGGACTGGACATTGGGAATGTATGCTAAGCCATATAACTCTTATAATTGTGGCCTATTTATTTCTGTTGCTTTGTATTGTATTTATAGTTATAAGAAAAAGAACCATTTGTTGGACTGAAAGGGAGAGCTGTTGGGGGGAAAAAGAAATACCTTGAACTAAAAAAAAAAAGGGAAGAAGATGGGGGGTTGAGGAGGAGGAGGGTGGAAGGGTGGGACTGGAGTGGGGAGTAGGGAGGGGATTGTGATTGAGATGTAACTTGAAGAAATAAAAAATAAATTATTAAAAAATATATAGAAAGACCAAACCATAAAACAGAACCATTTCTTCTCATGTGAAATGGAACTGAATACATTCATCTGGAAAATGTAAAATCAAACTTTTATCTCTAAACGTAAATTTCCTTTAGTTAAATAAAAAATCATGACAAATATCTTGCATCTTTTTAAATAAGGTAATGCTGGTGCTTAAAATATTTGATGTGGCCTATTGTAGGCCTTATAACTATCAAAAGGTATGTGAAAGTGAATTTATTATATATTCCTTAAGAAAACTGTATTATACCCAATGATAAACTTATTTTTACCAAGGAAAAAATGGGAAACAGAAAATTTCTCTTCCATTAAAAATAAAATAAAATAAAAAAGCAGTATTCTTGAAAATATTTTATTAATAATTGTGAATTGATTCACTTACTCAGCCATTAAGCTGTCCACTAAACTAATCAAATTTTCAATCAGGATTCCTAATTTGCTGTTTTCCTGTCATTTTTCACCTACAACATAAATGAGCTTACAGTATATTCATTCATGTAGCTTTAGGTGCTGGGAACACAAGTTAGAACCCCTCCCCCAACACAAAAAGAAAATAAATGACAAAAATCTCTTATGAAGCTTATTCCACTATTCCAGCAGATTTCAGATACCCCTAATAAACACCTGGAGAAAGGTCCTAAATATTTTCTGCAGAGGAAAGGGAGAGGAAAGCAAGAGAACCTCTTTTTACAGAAAAAATTCTTATTTCAGCATGCTGTGTTGGCCTTATTAAATATGCCTTTTGTAGTTCCAATAATGGAATGAGTAAGTTTCACCTCTGAAGAATGGTCCTTACAGAGTACACTAAACTCAGCAAGTGAGTAACCAACAAAAAGGGCAGTATCTCTTGCACTTCGGTAGGCCAAAAATAGAGGAAGTTTCCTAGCCTGAAACAATGTAAAAGTTAGTTTTTTATGACTGCCTGGCATGGCACTGAATATAGTGAAAAGTAGGTACCACTTTGGTACTAGCCTAAGGATCTCAACTGGGTCTCTCCCAGCTGATCATGGAAAATTAACTGAATAGTTCTGCCACTAGAGCAATGAGAGTCCAGATAAAGGAATGTCATAAGGCTATTCTATGAAGTAGAAACAGAAAGTCCTACATTTTATGTTTTTCCCAGAAAATCAACAAAATTCCTATAATCAACGATTAAGACAAACTACTAACAACCAGCCATAAGGCTTTTAGTTGTGATGTTGCAATGTGTATGTGTTGTGTGTGTGTGTGTGTGTGTGTACGTGCACATGCACATAAAACATGAAGGCCAGCAAGACAGGCCTCAGGATCTCTCTGTGCATCCAAAACACTGGGATTTCAGGTCTGAATCATTATGCCCAGCTCTTGATGTGGATGCTGAGGATCTCAATTCAAGTCTTATATTTGTATATCAAGTACTGTAGGGACTAAGTCATCTCCCAGCCCCCATAATCTTATTTTTTAAAATAGTACTTACATCTAAGCTAACACTCAATACATTAAAATCAAGTTATCTTTCTTTTGTATTTATGGCTCATGGGTCTCATCTAATTTAAGAGATAGTTTATGATTGAAATAAAATATCAAAAGAAAAACAAATCAAGAAATTTTTCTATGGACACTCACTAATACGCATTCAATTTTGTAGAAACTCTCCTGATAAACTTTCAAAAATGACTGTAGAGGAACAACTGGATAAGGTCTCCAGCACAACTGTTTCCTAACTTATTATCAACCATAACTTGTGCTTCTCCTTCTTTTCTTACCCGCTTTGATGAGAGGTTATATACACCTTGAAATCAAGTGTTACCAACACACGCAATCAGGCTTCACATATTGACAGAAATGTTCTCAGTTATATGTACTTAGGCAATTTTGTCACTATGCAAGCATGACTAACAAATCTAGATCATACAAGCCTACCACATACCTAATGCCTTGCCTGTGTGTGTGTATAACCTGCGGTGTGACTTATCTTGTGAGCCCTGCCCTTTGAAGGATACCTAGTTGCTAGTCAACTGGCCCTTTAAGAATTCTTCCCCACATCTGACAGAGGGCTAATATCCAAAATTTACAAAGAACTCAAGAAATTAAATGCCAAGAAACCAAATAATCCAATCAAAAAATGGGGGACAGAGCTAAACAGAGAATTCACAAAGGAGGAATCCCTAATGGCTGAGAGACACTTGAAGAAATGCTCAGCATCCTTAATCATCAGAGATATGCAACTCAAGACGACTCTGAGATTCCATCTCACACCTGTCAGAATGGCTAAGCTCAAAAACTCAAATGACAGCACATGCTGGCAAGGTTGTGGAGAAAGGGGCAACACTCCTCCATTGCTGGTGGGAGAGCAAGCTGGTACAACCACTATGGAAATCAGTCTGGCGATATCTTAGAAAATTTGGAATAGCTCTACTTCAAGACCCAGCCACACCACTTCTGGGTATAATCCAAATGATTCCTCAACGAATCACAAGGACGTTTCCTCATCTATGTTCATAGCAGCTTTATTTGTAAAAGCTAGAAACTGGAAACCCAGATGTCCCTCAACCGAGGAATGGATAAAAAAAAAAAAAAAAACTGTGGTACATCTACACAATGGAATACTACTCAGCCATCAGAAACAATAAAATCATGCAATTTACAGCCAGATGGATGGGACTAGAGAAGCTCATTCTGAGTGAGCTATAACCCAGACTCAGAAGGATGCACATGGCATCTATTCACTTATAGTAGGATTTTAGCCATATAGTACAGGATAACTATACTACAGCCAATGCACCAAAGGGAACAGGAACATAGACTTTGTTACCTGTCAATGAGACACTTTTCCCTAGTGGTGCTGCCTTGTAGGCCCCCAGTGTATGAGGAGCCTCTTGACCCTCATATGTCTGCTGAACTGGGGTAGGGGACTGATATGTAGGGACACTCCACTGTAGAGGAGTGAGATGGAAGGGATAGGGGGTAGAGGGTGGGAGAGCAGGAATGGGAGAGTTGGAAAGAGGGCACTGTGATGGAGATGTAACCTGAAGTAATAAATAAACATTAAAACAAAAATTCTTAGCTACTAACACCTTACCCTAGCTGGGCAGTCTTATCAGGCCTCAGCACAAGAGGAAGCTCTTAGCCCTCGTGTGCCTGACGAACTTAGGTGGGTTGATAAATGGGGCTCGCCTCACCTGAGGAGAAGGAGAGGACAGAGATGGGGAAGAGGGAGGAAGGGTGGAATCTGGAGGGGGGAGGGGGGAACTTTAAAGGAGATGCAATTTGAAAAAATAAATTAATAAAAGCAGAAATAATTCTTAGTTATTAGAACTGCTTGACCCTGTAACCTTCAGTGTTGGTTGCTTCTTCTTGGATTTCTGGGAATAGGAGAGGATATAAAAAAGTCAGCAGAGTTGAGAAAGGGAGACTGAGTAGAGTGAGAAGAGAAGGAAGTAGGGGCAGAAGATATTGTGAGACAGCTGAGATAGGAGAAGCTGAACAGATAGGCTAGAACAGTTGTTACAGTTTGGAGCTGCTGGTATTGGGAAGACTGGGAGAAGGGACTGTTTGAGCACACTGTTGGGAAACTGAGGAAGGCCAGTTGGGATAAACATTTGAAGGGGCTGAGCTTGAAACTGAAAGGAATGGTTGGGAAAGAAATTAGATTCACGGATCTCCCCACACCTCCTTCTCTCTTCCCTCCATCCTTTCTCTCCTATCTAGTGTTAAGGAGTGAAACCAGGGTTATAAAAGGTGGTTAAAAAAAAAAGACAAAAAACAAAACATAGAACCCACAAAGTAGCAAAGACAAGCTACAATAACCTATTCTAGGGTTACAAAGAACAAAACAAGATTAAGTCAAGAAGAAATGATGCACTCAAAAGCCAGAATAAATGAACACAAGTTACTAGTGTCCAAACAAAGTGCACTATTTTACAGTGTACACTTTTTACTTAAGTAGAAGTGACTCTAAAATAATGATTAAAAGCATAGTAAAGATGTAAGCCAATACTTATCAAATTGTTACCAAGTATTACCCATTACATATAATTATGGCACAGTTTTGCAGAACCATGTCCAAAGATTTCTTTACACCAAAATCACCAAAACCACGTAAGCAATGAATTTTACAAGGACTACATTATTGGGCAACAGGAATTTTTCAGTTCTACAATCATTATTATGGGATCAGCATTCCATGTATGGTCTTCTACTGTCCCAAAAAGGATTCTGCTATGTTGAGGGAAGGTCTAATATCATTGCTTCTGATAGGTTGAATGAATTCACTGCTGAGATCTGGTTACTGGCTCTTGATTGGCTAATAAAAGTCACTTATGGCCAATTAGCTGGGCAGAACTTCCTGAGATTAGAACAGGAACCCTGGACACACAGAGATTCTCTCTTTCTGCCAGGAAAGATGGAGAGAGATGTCTGGAGAATGCTGGAAGGTAATGGCAGGCACATGGCAGTTTGGGATTAAGTGATCCGGGTTAACTTACAGTAGCTAATTGAGAGTCTGCTCAGCTAAGGGCTAAGTTAAAACATTAAAAGGTCTTGGTGTATTTAATTATTGGGGAAAGGACTGTGTGGCTTATAGGCTGTCAGTCCAAGCAGTCCTGGACTCCCGGAGTTCCCGCGAACCCAGGCGAAGATCCCGCCAAGCTGCTGGTAATTCTACCAGCCTAATATAACAACTTATATTAATTAACAGAGTTTAGGTTACAGGTGGTGTAGGCCACCCCTGGTCTCGGGACTCTTTCTCCCAACCAGTTAAGGCACACTGGCCAGGCAGCCCGCTCCTCTGCCAAGCTGCCAGCTACTTTGCCAGCCTAATCTTACAGTTTATATTTACTAATAACTACAATAATTAATTAATTTGCAGTTTCACTGCTATTTGGGGTTTGTCATGAGCTAAAATGATGGACTTTCAAAAGAAGTGACGAGAGCAATCTCTGGAACCTGTGAACATTCCCTCATTCCACAGAACAGAGGGCTATCTCATCTGCAACACAAGCATTCAAGTTATAGATTCTTAGAACAGCTTCTCCTGGATTATCTGGGTGAGCCACATACTAAATTTAAAATACTCCTAGAAGAATAGATTTGATAGAAGAACACACAACATATGAAGGGAGGCATCAGTGACCATGGTAACAGTGACAGGAGATTCAGTACAAACTAAAAAATACCTGGAGTCACCAGAAACTAAAAGAAATAAAGAACAGATTTTCTCCAAAAGCCTTTGAAGGAAGAGTAACCCTGTTCATGTCTTGTTTTCTAAGTTCTGGTCTCCACGACTGTGAAAGAAATTTTTCATCTTTATTGCTGTTATTTAATATACCCACCCTAAGAAATTAAAGAGACCTTTCATATGTACTATAATCAAAGACTTGTTTATACAACAACCACAAAAACAAATGACCCATTATCATTTTAGCATGAGAGAGAAGGATACAACTGGACTCAGTCAATTACTTGTAAATAAAATGAAAATCTCCAAACTATTCTTATAAGCAGTAAAGAATCCTACTTGGAACTGTATGTTTGAAAGAAAATGTTTTTTTCTTTTTTTAAAGAGTTCTTGAGTTTCACTTAATTATGATAATTTTAGTGTTGGGTCTTTGCCAACTTCTTATTAATTCATGATTTATTTCCTGTATTACAACAAACAATCACAATGGTTTTGAGTGGATTCCCACTACTAAAAAAAAAAGCACAAATGATAATTTTTTGGCTCTCAGGTTGTTTAAATGCGTATTTTCTACAAAAAAAATTCTGACATCCTATTCAAATGTATCATATTGGGTGTAGGGTGATATACATTCAACTTAGGGTCTGCCACAGTTGTTCATCTAGTGTCAAATTACACTGTTTAATGTCTTCATTTTAAATCAGTCTATGTACCTAAACTTTATTTCATTATTCATTAGTACTTTGTTAAGAATCAACATTCTAGCTTTTAAATGCTGAAGACATCAGAAAGTACCATAGTAGGAATTAAGGGCACATATGCCTGGACCAAAACCAGATTAAATGTTCTAACAGTCTCTGATCTGTATTTGCATGGAGATGTCTACATTTGTTCAGATATCTAACTGGAAAAGATGCTTTAACATAATCCAGGTTTCTGCTCTTAAAGATGAATTGGGGTGATAAGTATCCAATTCTGTCTTAAAGTTAGGTTGTATGGAAGAAGCTGATAATAATTCTAGCCTATGAAAACCAGAAAGCTAGACACAAGATGAAAAATATACCAAGGGAGAACACTGAACTTACAGACTGGAAAGCTGCCCTCAATAGTCTATGCTGACATGGGCTAGGCTAAAAATATATGAGAATAATAACTAGGTAAAATAATTTTGGCTTTATTAAAAGATACAATCCAGCTCAAATGATTTGATATAATTATAGCACTATTTTTCACTCGTCTCATAAATCAACCATTTAGAATTCATTAAACAAAATCATATTAAAATGTGTTTTTAATAACATGGGGTAGGATATGAGTTTATATTTATATTTTCCCCAGAGAAAATTAAAGACCCTAATTATTAACAGTGAATAAACTTAAATTATTAAGATCTATGTATGATATTGCTGTTTAAGTTAACAGTAGTCACTCCTACTTGATATATCACAGAATTTAAAAGTTAATCAAAATTCACAAACTAGGCTCAAGAATTTTTGGATTTTTTTTTTTAAATATACTACTTCATCATTCTCTCAGTGGCCAGGCATGTTGGCACACACTTGCAATTCACACTTTGGAGGCTGAGGCAGGATTACGTATTTGATGCTATCCTGAGTTACATAGTCAAACTGTCTCCAAGGAAAACAAACTAAGTAAAACACTATAATATGGCTTGGACCAAGACTGTGGGGCACACAGCATATATGTGAATCCTGATTATTCCACTGCTTAACTAAGAGAACTTATCCTCATCACATCTCCACCGGAAAATGAGAATTATCATAGTACCTACTCAAATTATGAAAAAACATAATATAGAAGCTCTTAACATAGTTCTTGGCATATATCAGGTACTAGATTTTATTATTAAATGGAACCATTGCTAATTAATATAATTTTTAATCAGCATTGTACTTATCCAGGAATATTCATTTAATTAGAAAGCATTAATAAATGTATACCATCAATCCAAAACTATCTTTTTAGCTAGAGATAGGTATATAAAACTTCTTTTAAATATTTATTTTCATTATTTTTAATACACATGTGGGGAGGGCGTGGGCATGACAAATGCAGGCATCCACAGCATCCAGAAGAGGGTGGAGATTCACTGGAGCAGCCTCACGGGGTGCTCACAACCAAGCTTGAGGCCTCTGAAGACCAGCCCTTGCTTTTCACCTCAGAGTGGTTCTCTGCAGCCCAGAAAAACTGCTCTTGAGTAAAGAAATGGAAAACTATGCACTATTAGTTCAAGCTACACTATTTCTTTAGGACTAAGATAAGGTATCAGAAGGTAAAGCCTCAGGGCTTCCACGGCTTCTCTTCTTTTATTTGTGAAATTTTCCTGTACTGTCTAGGCTTGTCTTGAGCTGAGTTGAAGCAATCCTCCAGCTTTAGCCTCCCAGGCACTAGTCACATGCCACCTGGTTTATGCACATGCTTATGAATTTAACAACTTCTGGAAGCTAAGGAGATGGCTCAGCAGGCAGAAGCACTTGTTCTGCAGGCCTAACCAGCAGAGTTTAGAGCCCCAAGACCCACATAAATGCCAGGCTCTGATCCTAGCATGTACAAGGCAGAGACAGGAGGTCCCTGGAACAATAGGCTAGACTAGCAGGATTGGCTGGCTCTGGTCCTAGTGAGAAATCCTGCCTCAGTATATAAGGCAGAGAGTGACAGATGAAGGCACCTGACTTCAGCCGTGGCCTCCACACTCACATGCCCACACATGTATATTCACCTGCATACATGTGCATGTCATACTTGTACATGCACACACACATGTGCACACACAATTCTATTAATTCCTTTACACATTAAAAAATCTGGCACCTTTCAGTAAGAATAAAACTTAAATACTTCAGTAAGTTATCTCCAACAGTACTCTATAATAGAAGTCTTCTTGAACTTTCTTTTTTAACCTCAGACCAAAAAAAAAAAAAAACCCAAAAACCAGAAAAATTTAATGTTAGCATCAGCATAAAAATCTATTTAACTTCACGATCCACATTACAGTAAACATTAAGTTACTTGTTGACAAACATATAATAAATTTAAACACAAGAACTTCCTAAAAGAATAAGGCAGATCTTTTTTTCACCAGTGGATTTCATAAGTAATTATCATCCCCACAAATAAAAAAAATATCGTGTAATATAGTAATATATAATATAGCTTAATTATCTTAAAGTCAGATATTATATAGGAAAATACATGATGGTAAATATAGCACAACATCTGCAGTCTTTAAAAAACTGCCCGCTGCATTTTCATATAAAGACATCAAATAAACTGTAAGTGGAAGACTGTTCATATCTCTCAGGGAGAAGCAACATGTTTCTCATTGAACTTACCATTACTGTATTTTGTAGATGTTTAAAAAAATTATCTTAATAATCTTATTTCATATCCTTCACAACACAGTGAAGTTTCATAATACTTTTTAATTGCACAAGGACTATATAAAATATAACTTTTAAAAGTGAAAGTGATATTTGTATATTTTGTCCTTATTAAAATATATTACTATTTAAATCTAAGGAATATGGCTTATAATTCAGAGAATAGTAAGTCACTGCCTTAAGAGTGATGCTCAGTAGGTTACCCTCATGTTTATTCAACATACTTAATAAAAGATAAAGATGTTCCAAAAGAAATTAAAGAGGTTTTGGTTGTTATTATCTCAACATACACCTTAACACTTTAATAAACTTTTATCTACACAGATATATATATACACATATATGCCTGTATTGTAATATATATGTATGTATACACACAGTCATATACATATATAATTTAGTTTTTTCAGTTTTTACAAATTTCAATGTTTAGATCATCACTTCCTTTTCACTGAGTCATTCAAATGTTATTTCTTTGCCCTCCAGTAAATTAGAAGTCCTAAATTCTTTTGGGATATCTATCAGTGTCTTTGAACAACTGTCATCAACTTGCTTTGAATATGTGTTAGTTTGATTAATTTTAAAAACAAAAACAAAGCCACCGATTTATCTACAAAACAGACCAATATAGGCTCCAGGTCACTCATTCTAAGTAGTCAACGAGCATCACACATCCAAGACTACGCCTTGAAAACATTTTTTAGAATCTAGGGAAAAGGTGTATAATAGAATCAGTAAACACACACACACAAAACAACAACAACAAAACAGTGTTGTGTGGCTGGAGAGATGGCTCGGTGGTTAAGAGGTTAAACTCCTCTTCCTGGGGAGCTGAGTTCAGTTTCCACCACCCGCATGGTACCTTACAACTTATCTGTAACTCCAGTTTCAGAGGATTTTAGCACCCTCTTCTGGCCTCTGCACTTGTGATGTTCAGACACACATGCAGACAAAGCACCCATACACAGAAAATAAATATAAAGTCTTACAAATTTATAAACAGTTTAGTGTTGAAATACATACAAGTACTGAGAATATAAAATGGATTATGCAGGTATAGTCCAGCCCTCATAAAATTTTAAATAAAGTAAGAAGTTGTTAAGAATGGAATAGAGAAACTGAAGAGGTTAGAGATTTTAATGAGAAATAAAGCTGACCTCTGGCATACATCTGCAGTCCCAGATATTCAGAAGGCTACAAAAAGAGGGTTCCTCGAACCCAGAACTTTGAGGTCAGCTTAGACAAAACCGTTTAGGACACAAGCATACTCAAAATATAATTTTCTAGATAAAAATATATGTGCTCTAAAATAAATCTAATAATTTAAATTAAAAAAATAAATGTACTCATTGCCTTTTTTAACATTTATTAATTCAAGTTATATCTCGATCACAGCTCCCTCCCTCTCCCCTCCTGTTCTCATCCTTGCACCCTCTTCTTCCCTCTTCCTCCCATCCTTCTCCTCCTCGAGTGAGAGAGGCACCCACATATCAGCCCACTCAGTTCATCAGTCACATGAGGGCTAAGAGCTTCCTCTTGCTCTGGGGTCGGACATGGCAGCTCAGCTAAGAGTCCCGCCCCCACATGCTAAGAAGCCCAAGTTGCCTATCATCTATGTTTGTATAGGAGGGTCTAGATCTAGTCTATTCTTTCTTCTTCTTTTTTTTTTTTTTTTTTTTTGGTTAGCGTTGAAGTCTCTCTAAGCCTCTAGGGGCCTAGGTTGCTTGGTTCTGTTGATCTTGACCCCTGAGGGTCTCTCTCTTCCTCCTCCTTCTCTTATACAGGGCTCCCAGAACTCCACCTAATGTTTGACTGTGTGTCTCAGCATCTGTTTTGATCTGCTGCTGGGTGGAGTTTCTCCTAGGATAGTTACGCTAGGTTCCTGTTCCTTTGGGTCTGTGGGTTGCAGGATAGTTAGTTATCCTGTCCTATAAGACTAACATCCATGTGCTTCTTTCTGGTCTGGGTTAGCTCACTCAGAATGAGCTTTTCTAGTTCCATCCATTTGGTTGCAAATTGAATGATTACCTTGTTTCTGATAGCTGAGTAGTGTTCCATTGTGAATGTACCACACTTTTTCTTTTTATCCATTCTCTGGTTGAAGGGTATCTGGTTGTTTCCAGTTTCTAGCTATAACTAATGAAGAACAGTCATATCATTTTCATTCACTGATTCCTTCAAGTAAGTTCTTTCCTGATATTCTAACTAATCAGTGCTGAACTATGACATCAATGCAATGTCTTTAACCACATTATAATAGAAATATCTCTGATTCTCTTACATTTCCAAATATCTATACATGTGCCTAGAGAAAAGGGTACTTGATGCTCTCTGTTGTCTGGGGGAATTTCAGTACACAATCTTTCAACATTTCAGCATGCTGTTGCTTGCCCATACGGATTCTAAGATGAGGAGACACTGCAGGCTCTCCTCTTTCAGAGGTCTGTCTGCTCCTGGACTGGACAATATCGTACTGCAGCTGGTGAGAGAGAAGTTGTTTACAGTTTTGGTGATTTTGCGTTGTATTTTCAAGATGCCTTAAAAGCTTTCCAGATGTACCCACATTTCTCTGCTTTTCCATATGTTCCTTCATGATTATTTTGAGAAATACATTATAGTCAAGAAATTCTGCTTCCACTGCATAATGCATGAACGTGTCCTTTTTATATTAAGTATGGTTTTCATGCCTACTTCCTAAGGAAGGTTAGAATCCACTGCTTTGAAGCTGAGGCAATTTTAAAAAAATAATCTATGTACCAAACACTGTAAAGCAGTGTTGTTCAACCTGTGGGTTGTGACTCTTTGGGGAGATGTTAAACAACCCTTTACACCAGATCTTCTAAGATCATCAGAAAACACGGATATTTACATTACAATCAGAACAGTAGCATAATTGTTGTTATGAAGTAGTAACAAAAGTAATTTTATGGTGGAGGGTCACCATAACATGAGGAACTCCATTACAAGGTTGCAGCATAGGGAAGGTTGAGAACCACTGCTGTGTTAGAAAGCCAATCTAACTTCTCTAAGACCCCAGGGTGGCTGATCTGCCAATGCTTTATCTACATTTCATTTAAATTTTCCCAGAACCTGAACAATTACCAACTTATCTTTAAGCATTCTGGTTATTTGGTAAATGACATTTAGCAACCTGGGTAATCAAACCCTGGCACCTATTGTTTTCGGGCAACATTGCACTTTACACCAAGATATAATACTTTTTAATTATTCCTTTAAACAAAACATCCTAATAGTATTATAGTATCAAATTTTACTGAGAAAATCAAGGGGGAAGTGCTGAACACACAATGCTGCACATAATCTCACCAACAGAAAATAGCATTCTCGCAATTTAATGAAGAATAAAGCATAAGATCAGTCTGCACAGATATGTTGTGGAGAATTACTGTCTGTA
>CAJQZJ010034210.1:2492530-2513801 GCA_907164525.1 Lophiomys imhausi | reverse complement strand
TAAGATCAGTCTGCACAGATACGTTGTGCAGAATTACTCTGTAGTCAGCTTCCTGCTGGGTTAAGTGTGAGCTAAATTGTTATTTTGCTTCTGCTTACCGCTCTTCCACATTGTGAGAGCAGAGCTTTCTTTTCTACATTACTGCAAAAACTCTTCATTTCTACACCATACCATAACATTTGAGCACTATTTTAATAATGTGAAATGTTAAAAAAAAAATACTGCAAAGGCAGAGTGAAGCAGATCTCTGTGAGTTCGAGGCCAGCCTGGTCTATATAGTGAGTTCTAGGATAGCCAGGGCTATGCAGAGAGATCTTGCGTCAATAAAAAACAGAAAGACCCCCCCACAAAAAAAATCTTTTTTGAGGAAATGAACTAATTTAAACATATAATTTCATTAGGAAAAAAAATGATATCCACACTGCAAACATTTTCTGTTTTTATCACAACATCCTCTCTACATATTTAAATCTGAGTTAATATCTTATATATAATTTAATTATAATAAATAGCCTTAATAAATCAAATATGGAAACAATGTAACCAGAACACAAACTTATTCACCATTTCTATTCAATACCTAGAACAGATCAGGCTAAGAAATAACTACTTGAATAAATACTAATTGAATACAACCTACCACTATTCTGCCACACTCATGCCAGAAAAACTCAGGACATCTCCGTATAATATAAACCTGGGATCATTCCTCACCCCCCTTTGGTATCTCCTGTGAAAGTACTTCACAACTTTAAGAGCTCCATAATCAGGGAGGGAAAAAGCTGTCAGGTAGTCTAACCCGCTGCCCATTTCACTCCTACTTTATAAAAATCAGATGGCTCAGTGGTAAAGAGAGCTTGCTGCTCTTCCAGAGGACCCAGGTTCAATTCCCAGCACCCACATGGCAGCTCACAACTATCTCTAACTGTAGTTCCAGGGGATCCATGAAGGCAAAAATACCCATACACATAAAATAACAAAATAAAAAAATAATTTAAAAAAATCAGTGAGAAGACTCCCACTTTAGTTCACACCTTGACCTATGAATCTCTCCAATGATCAACTTCTAGAGGTATGAGACCCTAAAATGATACATCATCAAATCCACGGCCTTTATCATTTTAAAAGCAAATTCATGCCCTTCAAAATTCTCTCTTCTTTCTTGTTTGCCTTAGACAATCGAAGATGTTCGTCGCCCTCAGGTTACAAAAAAAAAAAAAAAAAAAGAGGTAAGGCAGAAGCAAATAAAAGTCCTCAGCTAAGCCCTGTGTTCGTGTTTCACCCCAAGGGATCCCTTTACACAAATGAGAGGCAAGCAATGCAACATCCTCACTGCAGAGATAGCTGGAAACTGAGACATAGGGATACGCCAGTTGAGGATATCTGTGACACTTGACTAGACAGCTACATATTAAACCATATCCTTTGTCACCCTGCTAACAGCGGTTATGTGCCCAACTGCCTGGATTCAAGTGACACTTCTGCAACTTACTACACTAAGTATGTGAGTGACAAACTGGGCATATCGATCTCTTTATGCCTCAGTTTGCTCTTCTGGAAAATGGGGACAACAGCAATAGACAAATAGATTAATATTTATAACACACATAAAACATTTGCTCACAGTAAAAATAATTGTTTGCTAATGAACTAAAACATCTTATAGCATCAAAAAGAAAACCAATACAAAAGACAAGGCTATGAAGGTACATTATAGTCATGTATCAAAATCTTTTTTTAAGGCAAGTAAAAGAAATTTGAGGGCTTGGGCAAAAGTTGGTAAAGTGTTTGCCACGAAGCATGAAAACTTGGGTTCAATCTGCAGAACCTGCATAAAAACACTGGGCATGATGCACATGCTTATATGCCCAGCACTCAGGAATATGGACAAGTGATCCCTGGGGCTCACAGAGCAGCCCATCTAGCTGATCATGTGAGCTCCCAGTGAGTCATTTGTACCTCAAAAAAAAAAAGGTGATGGAAGTGATGGGGGAAAGATCCCTGACACTGATCTCTGGCCTCCACACCACATATGAAAAAACTCCAATTTCATTATTTACTGTCCTTGGTTTTGTTTTTATCTACCATTCTCATTAACAATGATCCTGACTCAAAAAAATAAAATGAAAATAAAAAACTACCACTACTCTCATAGAACTCTCTTCTTGATTCAATATCAAATAATACTAGAAAGGCAATAAACCGGCTATACTACCAATCATTTCACTTCTTTATAATCTCATTAAAAATACTACATGCAAAAGAACAAAGAAAAGCTACACCTCATTCTTTTCACATTATTCCTTTCCTGTTCTTCTTTTATTGTACAATTTACCTTCACTTTGAATTCTGAAACACATTAAGCTTTGCTTTTAAATTTACTTGGGATAAAAAGTACATTTTAACTGCTAATATTTTATATATAACAACTGCATATAAGTATATTATTCTTGATTTTATATTTTTGTTTTAAAATTTTAAATATGTTTAAGTTTTTTTTAATTTTAGGGGAAATATACCTCTATTTCAAAGAATGGTGTTATATACAGATTCAAATGTAGGGATGATCATTATGTTAAACACAAATATTTTAATATCTATAGTTAAATGCATGAAAAAGTAACACACACACACAGGTAAGAACCGCCCTGACTTTCCCAAGCGGGTGACTGTCTTAACTTCTTTGTATGTGGAGCTAATGTAGCCATTTGTGGCCAGTCAGCTGTTAGTTATTTCTTCAAGAAAGAACTGTGCTTAAATGCTGTCGTCAAATTGAAGTGCTCAGATAGATTTAACATGTTTTAAAGACAGAGCAAATCAAAGAAAAGCAATGAGAAATCAAACACCACTCAATTATTCAAATAAACTCATTCTCCTTCCCAAATCAAGCTTATACATCACATAAGTACCACGAAAGCCACTTCTCAATGTTAAAAATGAATTTACTTACCTTGGCCCTCTGAGGGCAGTATTACCTAACACATAGCCAAAAATTTCTGGAAGCGACCAGTACATACCACTCTATTAGAAATCAAATTTTAAAACTGGAAATAAGCATAATTTTGCTCACTATACATTAACATCTCTACCCTCATTATCATTTGTACTTGGACATCAAAATGGTTGTTTTGAAATGCTTGTGCAACTTTAAAAAACAAAAGCAAAAAAACCAATATTCCAATAAAAAAATATCTGGAAATCTCATATAAAAGTCACCAAAAAAGAAAACAATTTTAAAAATAACATGATTCCTTATTCTGTATACATGTTCATCCTATTATGCTGTTCTCTATAAAACAGTGGCTTTATGATCTTTTAAATTGAGAGGCAACATACAATTACAGAGATAAATTAATTCACAGATTAACAACTAAGATTAACCCCAAAATTTCTTCTGAAAAACAGCAAAGAGCCAATAAGCTTATTTGTTACAAATCACTCATTATAATTAATAAGAGATAAAGCAAAAGTAAGTGAATAGTGTGGAGTGAAAGCACGAAATTTTCATACCTAATTCGAAGAGTGTAAATAAAGCACCTTCACCCCTGTACTAGCTCAATGCACTCTGAACGCTTTAAGCCTTTTCCTCAAAAACTACATTATGTGGTTTGTGTTTCTACAATGAGTTTAGTGACCACTTTCATAAAACAGAATAATTAACCCTGTAAAATCCAGTGCTGTGATAGACTTTTTTATTTAGCATGATAAAAATGATAATCTTCCAGTCACAGTTTTATGTATGTTATTTGAGGATTAACGTATGATAATGATCCATGCCTAAACTTCACACTACTAACAAACAGACACACACACACACACACACACACACACACACACACACACACACACACACACTACATATAAAGGAAGGAAAAATCCCAGCTTTTAAAAAGTGGCATACTGAAAGGAGATAAAAATTATTACAAGCAGGTGACAGAAATTTTACTTTTATAGAATCAACTGTCATATGCTCAAACTGAAAAGATGTAAGTTTTTATGTAGATTTTACACATACTTTCAAGAAGTCTTTTTCCCCTATAACTTAAGGTATAATTCCCACTTAGTTTATTCAAAATTAGAAAATAACATAGTTCCTAAGTCTTTAACACTTTTATTAGTATAATTAAACAATTTTGTTCCTTTAAAACTATACAATTCCATGACTATTTTGGGGTAAAAGAAAAAATTAAAATTAAGTTCCAAATACTTTTTAACTAAAACAAAAAGAGTGCGCTAACTACCTTGTATCTTGAACACATTGCAAATACACAGAAGGAAACAATGGTCATTTTCTAATGTTCTCTCTCTCTCTCTCTCTCTCTCTCTCTCTCTCACACACACACACACACACACACACACACACACACACATATGCTAATATCTCTTCAGAATGATGCCAGGAAACAACAGCTGCTATTCCATGTGTTTTCACTTAAAAGTATAAAATTATAAACTTCGATGCTATGTTCTAGTCTCAAACAAATAAGGGACTTGCTTAGTCAAAAAAAAAAAAAGGAAGGAAGGAAATGCCTTCAGATCACTTAAAGGTTTATGCCTTTCCACTTTTAAAAACTCTAATTCTGTTCTAAAAATGCTACCAAGTTTACCAATATCTTTAATCAGATTTTCTTGGGACTAAAAACACATTAAAAATTTTAAGCCAAAACATTTTGCAAGATGTATTAAAAAGTATGTCAGGCAGTGAAATATTCTTCTGTTTTTAACATACTAGCCAATATTTTTTTAATTACTATTCATGTAATATTTTCTTGAGGCATAATTCAAATACATCCATATACCATAAAATCTAAAGGATCCTAAATCTTTTTTTAGTTGTCCTGAAAACACACAAAGCACAGATTTATTCATTTATAAAAATGCCTTTATACTTATTTTTAAGTGGCTTCTTCAAGTGTCCATAGTTGCGGGACAGTCCCATTTTAATGTAAATTACTTCTGGTAAACAGTATTTTAAAAAGTATGTCAGTAAAGCATCATCATATTTATTATCATTATTATTATTGGTGGTGGTGGTGGTGGTTTTTGGAGACAACATTTTTCTTTGTAGCTCTGGCAATCCTGGATCTTGCTAAGTAGACCAGGCTGGCCTCGAAGTCAGCAGGATCAACCTGCCTCTGCCTCTGCCTCCCCCTCTTGGTGTACTTTTCCTAGTACAACCAATTCATGTTTGAAATTCTCCACTGTCATTTTCTCTAATTCTTTATGAAGCGGTCTTCAGTGCTGAGCCAGGCACTCTCCAAGGTGCAACACACCTTGCTTCAGTCATCATCCAAAATTACTAAGTCACACTTACCAATCAAGTAGATGTTTAACAGAAACATTTTGTAAATAAAAATCTTACAAACCACCAGCTACATCTGTGTGGGAATTACTCATACTCTAGAGAATTCATTGACTCCATTAGTTTCCTCTTACTTCCTCCAAGGAAAAATTTCTGTTCACCCTGGCACTTTATTCCAATTGAAGCCTGACAATTTTTTTTTAACTGACAATCAAATAATGTTTTATCCTTCCTCAGAAGATGAAGCAGTACTTCTAGTGCTATTTGTTCACTCTTAGTATTTAACATAGTAGACAAAAATAGTCTGAAATTACTATTAAAGATTTAATAAATGCATACTGATTTTTAAATAGGAAAATGATTTTATGGTATAAACTATGAAAGTATCAATGAACAATAACTTATATATCTCCAAAATATCTATGGTCAACAGTTTTTCCACATTCTCTTTAAATAAATTATTTCCCTTCAGATTTATGAAACAAGTCACTAAACATTGGATTCGAAGATAAAAATCTTCTATCTGTGACCACTGCCTTAATACAGCCTCTAGAAACTGGTATACTCACCTCCCAACAGAACACTTTACAGATCACTCTACCTGAACTCTCTACAGATCTCTAGACTTTTACTAACACCTAAGGAAGATGAAGGAGCACTAACAGCTAGTGCTGACTGTACCCGACATGCTAATGTACTATCTTATTTAGTCTTCTCAAGTTCCTTCACTTGAGAAGTTATTGTTTCCTTCTTTTAAACAGTTTAAGTGACTTTTATAAACTCACTTGTCTAAGATAAGTGATATTTAAATCTAGTTCCTTTAACTTCAAAAATAATCTGCCTCTAATATTTCAATTACTTCTCTTGTGTGTAGTTGCCTGTATTAAGTAAGGGTTGTTAAATAGCTCTGAAGAAATGAGAAAATAAATGACTAATATAGTATGGACAGGCAAGTTTGCTTCTTTCAAGCTTGCTTTAGTCAGCTGCTCATTAACATATTGACCTCTGGCAAATCACACTCTCAATTTAACAAAACCTCTATGTGGAAAATGTCAGTTGTTTGTCCCAAACTTGAAAGGGATATCAGGACTGGCTGTGAAACTACAAATAATATTGCATAATTCTACATTTTCCTAATGAAACAAATACAGAAGAAAAGTAGAGGACCAGTGAAACTGATGGTTATCTATGCTTTCTCAGCAAGAACAGATTAGAGTTGCTGGAGAAGAAATTGGTAGTAAAACAGGATTTTTTTTTTCCAGAAAGACCTGACTCAAGTTCTTTATGAGGCATAGAAAATAACCCTTTCAGAAAGACATTATCCTAGACCCAAAGCTGTCAGGATCCTGTCCTTTCAACCACATTTCAGGCATTTTCACTTTAAAAATTGTAGCAAGACCCTATGTGCTTAGAAAAACATGAGTGTACCAAAACTCAAAGTAAATGTTTCTTAGCAATTCTCCTAATGTTCTCTTTTTTAATTAAAAAGCCAAACAGCATGCTAAAAGGGTATTTTTAAAAAATAGGGCTCTTTTCTAGTCATTTCATTCACAGTGTGACTGAACTTTTACCAAAACCTGAAGTACTCTAAAACAAAACAAACGAAAAAAAATCTTTGAAAACCTCTATATAACATCACTGTATCATTTCAATTATTTGAGATCGAAGTAAAACATTTGTATAAATTCCCTTACTTCTACCTATGTACCTAAGAGGATTCTAGATATTAAAATCTCTAACACCTAACGACATGAAAGGCCAAGAAAGAAAAACAATCAACTCATCAATGCTTTATGAAAATTCCTGTCATTACTAGAAACAAAAACAAGAAGAGAAAGGATATTATACAAAAAGGCCAAGTTACCATGCAACCTGTTTTTTCTTTCTCTTTCTTTCTTTCACAATTGGAAACATCTAGGTTCAAAGTTTTAACAGAATTACTCAAGAAAATAAATGTGATATTAAGTTACCCTAGTGGTAAACTATAGAATAAATCAAGTCAGTTTCAAATGATAGTTTTAAGTACTGACCATTTAAACTGTCATTGGAATCATTAAGAAGATGGTAACTGAAGATTACTTAATCACAAGTTCTTGTTACTGGTTAGAAATTCACACCTGACATTAACCAAATGAGTTATCTACCTTCTTTATAGAGAAGAAAGTTTATTGCCATTTAAGAAAGTTGTTTTCTAAACTTAAGACATGAACAAGAGAGGGAAGAGGAAGTATTACACCCCTAAACTAATTAACAAAATCAGAAAGGGGGGGAATACAGGAAAACAATGATAATTAGTATGTACCCTTGGTTAACCAAATCCACACATACATTCATTCTGTATATGCACAAACATCAGCAGCATCATAAACCGTCTCCAGTTCTAGCCATTATTCAGTCCGACATCTGCACATGTTTATGCGTCTCTCCAAACAACCTCTTGAACACCCTGCTGGAGCTGTCATTTTTTTCTCTCCCTATCTGGCAGATGGCAAGTCAACAATCGGCATCAGCAGCAGCGAGTATCTCCCCCTTATCCTCCCCCCGAACAGACACAATAATAACTTCTTTGTGCTTCCCTACAATGCAGCTGCTTAAACCATTTCGCTACAAGGCTGCTTGCCTTAATAAAAAAAAAAAAAAAAAATCCCTTCTGTCAAGTCTAAAAAGCAGCATAATGTTAAGCAAGCTAAAGGCATAGCACAGCTGCAAACGGGCGACACATTGACAGCTCCTCCCGTAACAAAGCCTGTGAATTGAAGGGGTTCATCCGAGGCTCACACAGTAATTAGTATAAAAAGTCCGACAGCCTCTATTATGCCAAGAAAAAAAAAACTGGACAGAACTGGGCTGCTGTTTTGCGTCAAGAGTTCTGCTGCAGAGTAGATAAATCATGTTGGGTTTTTTCCTCTCTTTTTAAAGACAGTAATAAGGAGGATGAGAGAAGCTAATTTGAAAACTTGGACACAGTAATTGTACCATATGGTGAGCATTTATCCTTTCTGAAATGCACGCTAACAGTCACTTACATGCACACTGCTTTGTTTTACAGTTGTTATTCTCTCTACCATATTCATAAAATGAATTTGAATATCTGATACCAAGAGAAGTTGTGTGTAATTAGCAACAGAACTGCCTGGGTTTAATTTATTGGCCTAGCACTGCAATCTAGTAAAATACAAAACAAAATTAAACAATGTGTCCACTTTGAAATGTCTTTCTTAACTCAAAAAAAAATTAATGAATGCAGGTTCATTCAAGGGTTTGTAAGTTGCTAGTACTTCTGAAAATTCCAATAGAATAAAGTATGACAGAGGATAAGATTTCTATAGGCAACCTCAAAGATAAGGCCTCGATGAGAATGACCGTTCACTAAGCTCATCTATTTAATTTCAGGGATGCACACAGAACTCTCATGTATACCAGCAAACCTAGAAGAAACACTTCTTTGTACATGCCCTAGAGTTTTGTTTTGTTATAAATTCTGTTATTACATACTATGAGTCAAGCACTGTTCTACACTGAGAGGACACAATATAAAATACCTTTCAATATGTACATAATTTATGCTTGCATAACTTATATAATAAATATAAGAATATTTACATAAGATTTATGCATATGGATATACATATATATGCAAGAATAAATCAACAATATTTTTGTCTACTTCAAAATTCATTAAAGCCTTACTGCTTAAAAAAACTTTAACAGCATTAATGCACTGTATCAAGGTGTAACATCTACCAACTATTCTTTTAACAAAAAATACTGGAAAGTTATGTTCCATGAGTTTACTAGTGTAAACACATGTAAACTTGCTCTAATGTAATCAACGTTCTTCAGATACAGTGTCATGGGTTTAACTATCAATGAGATCTCATAGGAATCCTCACAGTTTCTACTGGAGTAAAAGCATCAATTTGAATTGCTACAACTTGCCACAAGTATCCTAACGCTCAATATGGTGGACATTTAAAGTAAAATATTTCAAACAAATTTTATTCCAACCCAAAACCGAAAAATGCCTACTCAGTCTTGACTTTGAAATGTATTCAGTGATAATACTATCCCAGTACTCTAAAAGATTTAACCCACTCTAGAAATTAGACATAATTACAGTCAGAAAAAAACAAGGAACCCCATCCAAAAATTACCAACAATCAATTTCCATAATGCATATCCACCTTGGCTTAAAAGAGATAAATTTAATCCCCTACTACAGTATGGTAGCTTCCCTTAATGACAATATTATTGGGCCATACAACCAGCATACTCTGAATAAAAATATTTCACCTCTGTATACTGCTTTACAGTTTACTACACATTGTCAGATGTGAATGAGTCTTAAAAGTTCAGTATGTTGGATTATCACTGGTTTGTTGTTTTGTCCAGGAAACCAGGAACATCTGTGATCCTGTATACTTTCAATATTGGTAAATACAATTAGATTAATCAGATCAATACACTATCTGGTGTTAAGCAAAAAAAAGGTATAAATCAACAAAGGGGATAAAATCACTTCCTTTCTAAAAAAATATGCAAAGAAACATTATATAATAACTATTCTAGTGTAACTGAATGATAAAAAATGACTAACCTTGTTTTAGAAAACATGTTCAAAAATATGACTGACCTGTTCACCCACATAAAGATAAAAAGCTATTATTGGTGGAGAAGCAAGAAATTGGTCTAACATAGAAAAACCAAATTAGGGCTATTTTAAAGGCTGAAAGCTCCACTTAGATATAAAACCTACATTGAAAGCAAGCTCTAAAATTTTAATAAAATAATGATGGGTATGGCTTCTGAAACACTGCTGTTCGAGCATTTGATCAAAAAGTTTTTAGGGAGCTGGGCAGTGGTGGCGCACGCCTTTAATCCCAGCACTTGGGAGGCAGAGGCAGGCGGATCTTTGCGAGTTCGAGGCCAGCCTGGTCTACAAAGTGAGTCTAGGACAGCCAGGGCTACACAGAGAAACCCTGTCTCGAAAAACCAAAAAAAAAAAAAAAAAAAGTTTTTAGGCAAATGTATTCATTTCTAAACTACTTAAAATTGTTTTGCATTTTGACAATGACAAAACCTCCCAAATTTCACTGTCCACTTTAAAAGTTTTTTCTAAGTATTTACCAAGAGACCAGATAACATTTTAAGGAGAGTGTGTCCTTCATGTAAGCAATTTCTGACATCCTATATCTAAGGGATGGAGAATGAATGCTATACAGGACAAAGTTGTAAAAAATTTTCACAGCACATAATTATAAAACCCAATATTATGCTTGATAAATATCTTAATTTTTATTTTTCCTAAGTGTATTTTTAAGAGCTCATATATGTCACAAAGTACCAGAGTGATTTGATTAAATGTGAATGACTGAAGTTCTCAAGTGCTGTGCAAGTCCAAACACAATTTATAATATGCAGGGTACTCTTAATTATTTGGTCAACATGGCGAAAAAGTATTTAGATAAGAATTTAATAGTCTATTGCTTTATTAACAATATTGATAAATGCCTATGTAAGGCTGTGTAATGCAAGAAAGCTAACATTCACAAAGACCTGCAGAGTCGAATGTAGAGCAATGTACCAGCTTACTAGAGATGTGCGACTTCTATTTAAAGAGGCAAGTTAAGCAATGAGCACATCTACCGCAAGCTCTCAAAGTCCAAAAGAAGCTTGTTGTAAGGATGACACAAGCACAGTGAAAAGAGAAGTCAATGTACAGCAGCAGCAGGTAAACGGGCCTCTTACCACATGTACCCTGACGTGTGTCTTTAACCTTAGTGCTCTGTTCGCCCATTATGATGATGATGATGCTGATTAACAATAATGGATAAAGATGATGACCATGACAATGATGATGTATTTACTGTAAGAAAACACACTATTCAAGGAAGGGGCTGCACTATGTGGCAGTACAGACCCAACTTCCTGCAAGTGAGATCTGGAAAGTGATAGAAAAGGTCCCATTGTCTTGTTCAGGGACTCTGTGTGGTCTGCTGTCCATCACTCTCCTTGTCAGTCTCTCTTCCTCCCCTAGCCCTGCTGCATCTCTCTGTGCATGTCTGAAGTATTAGTCACAAGCTCTACCACCAACTCCTTAGCTTGCTCAGAGCTTTTCATCCCATCATTAAGTGCTTGTCTAACCCTTCTGTCTTCTACATCCTCTAATCCTTCTAGGAGGTCTTGGGTCAAATGTTCACCAATCAGTTTGTCTAGGGACAGACAAATCTACCTAAACAACAGGAAGAGTAGGTTGGCCAACTTCCCTTGGAAAGGGCTAAGTTTGGATAAAGCAATAATCACTGGCAATTCAAATATATACATGTAAGAAAGGGGGTGAAATGGTTGGGATAAGAGGAAAAGTAAAAAAAGAGCGGGACCAAGTAAGAAAGGGAATGACAGATTTCTACTTTACTGGGTTAACCTTAGCAATTGGAAAACTTGCTATTAAAGGCTTTGTGACATAAATCATTAAATATATTAGTAACAAAACCCCAAGTCATTTACATTTTGTATGACTGCTACATAGAACTATTAAAGCATCCAAGCAGAACAAATTTGGGTATATCATTCACTAGTAGTTCCAAAATACATGTTTTTTGTACTGGTGAGTTCTTCATATAAAATGTTTAGGAAAAACATTGATATTGTAGCAGAAGTATACAAGTGATTGCCATATAATTATAATTTATTTTATAATCTTTTAGTTAACATTACTGTACATTTGTAAGAGCCTTGTCTATTTTTTTAACTTTTTGATTCTTTGTGAATTTCACATCATGCACACCAATCGAACTCATCTACCCAACCCTTCATATCTACCCTCAGCCCTTGCAACCTCCCCCCTCAAAAAAACCCCAAAATTTAAATTTAAAAGTAAATTTTTGCCATGGAAACTGTGGTGTGTCACACAGTACACCCTTCTGCCCAAACACCTTCACTTGTAAATGTCCACTGCAATGAGTAATTGGTCTGGTTCCAGGCCTCTGGCTTCTGCTATACTTACAATACTGGACTGTCACCAGGACTCCTCTCAAATATCCTGCTGTTGCCCTGCACCATGCAGATCCTGCAGCTTTAGATCTGTAGGACTGGCCCCTTCATGTGCTCTAGCAGTTCATAGATGGGGTGCATGTTGGAGTGGGCATACTCAGAGCCCTTGATCTGGGCCTGGATGGAAGCCGACTTGGTCAGTCCTCCAGCTCTCCTGCACCTGTACCACCCAGGCCTGCTCTCCTGCTTTGCCCAGGTGAGCGGCAGGACCAGTAATCTCCACTGTGCTGTAGCCAGCAAGGGGCAGGGCCAGTTTTCCTGTTCTCATGACCTCAGGGCTGGCTCACCATGCCCTTGACACACTAGGGCCAGCTCTACTGTGCAGCCCAGACAAGGTGAGGGCCCACTCTCCTGGGTGCTTAAAGTATGTACAACTTTTAATTTTCAAAGAATAGAGCCTATCAGAATACTGGAAGCAGGAGGAGCAACTCCACCTAACAAAAAGCAGCAATTCCAATGTTCACGTACACTTCATTTACTACATATTTTGCCAAGGATTTTAATTTTGGTTAAGATAATTATTTCTACAAGTCCATCATTATTTCATTAAAACTTCAGAGCTTATATCCAACCCAAAATTTATAGCTATTATCTGTCTTAAAAGCAACTTAAACATTTTACATTTCTGCTTCTAATGTCTGATAAAATCCAATTTTGAGGCGCAAAAGGTTAAAGTTTATAAACTTCAATATGAAGAGTAAACATCAGTAAAATGAGCTAATTTTTAAATATTAGTTACAATATTTCACATATTCAAATTACATGTTAAATATTACCTATGTTCACGCATTAGAGGAATACAAGCCACTCAACTTTATATACATATGAAGCAGTGACATTAGAATTCATTCATGGACCTCAGAGAATGGCTCAGTAGATAAATCATTCAAGTAATGAGTTCCTATGTCAGCCTGCACTGTAGGTCTGCAACTCTGCCCCTTTAGCCACTGGCCATTCCGTGTCTTCTGATATCACAAATGCTTTGATAGTCACCACAACAAGCAAAACTTATACTTGCAAACTTTATGTGGAATGACAAATTTCCATTTTAGCAAACGAATAGTGTCCAAAAACTATATAATTCTTAGAGACTAGATTTTCCTATTCATAATATCCCATTTGTCCAATTCCCAAGAATTGTTCTTCTACACAATTTTACAGTGTTCACTGTCTCTAAGATGTTTTTAAACCAATTCTACAGCACAGCGTAAGACTTTCTCTCACTCTCCTTCATTTTCTGTCACTGAATTCCACAGACTCCTCCTATAAATGGATCCAAACCCAACTTCTTACTTTCCAAATCAAATTTGTTTTCTTGACTTTTAATTCCATTCTAAACAAATAAGAACTACTTTTGAGTAATATATTCATTCCAAGAAATGTTGAATCATTTAGTGAAGGGAATGCTAGCTGCGGAAGGAGATAAATGCTTGAATATTAAATGTGTTTAAACAAGCTCATGTACAGTGGACTTGACTACCAGGTGATGGGTTATACAAAGTGAGGGCTCACATCTAACCAATGGTTTGATTCTTTGAAAACTTCACATTTTGATAGCATTACTGAGAGATGATGAGCCATAAGAGATAGGAGCTAGTTAAAAACATTATGTCTCGGGGTACACCGTGAAAGGGTCTATCTTGCAACTGTCTTTTCTTCTCTCTGCTTCATGGCTACGTGACATGAAGTAGCAGCCTCTACTTCATGCTCCTGCCATAATATTCTGCCTCACTTAAGGCCCAGAGCAACAGATTCATTTAGCAAAGGACTAATGAAGTCACTGAAAAAGTAAGATGGTTTACCCCAAAATTAAAAGATTTTACCCTTTTAAAGTTGTTCTTTCAGGTATCTGTCACAGTGACTGATAACTGTTCTACTTTATATCTTTATAACTGCTTTATATCATATAAAGGCTGACTAACAAAAAGATCTTAGTGACTTAGCACAGTTTTTGGCTCAGGTGAAGTCAAAAGAGATCACACTGTTCAGTGAGCCACCATGTTCCCCACATAATGACTCAGGATCCATAGACTTGGTCTTCTTGCAGTCTCTGCCATCTCTTTGGTTTCCTGATTGGATTCAGAAGGGAAAAAAAAAACAAAGAATATTAAATACAGGAGTTGCCTATGAGCCAAGAATATCCATTATCTCTGTTCAAATTTCAGTAGCTACAACTCAAAGTAACAACCACACCTAATTTGCAAGTGACTGAAAAATAGTCTAGACTGTGAAACGGTAAGACTTTTTGAGTAAAAGTGGCAGAAACAAATGGACCTAGTGAATGGCTAGCAAATCCTGGCTATCCTAATAGCAGCTGTAAGTCTCTAGATTCATCCTTAATTTCCTTGAACTTATGAAAGATAAGAAAGAAGTGAAAGCATGTATATGTCTAGAAAGTAATAAAATGACAAATTTTGTATTATGTACATTTAGAAGGAAGGCAGGGATACAGGGAGAGAAAAGTCTCTTGTAAATATTTCTAGTAAGACAAAATTTATGCACAAATTAACTTAAAAAGACAAATTCAATATATTAAATCATCGATGTCAAAATACATAAAATTAAGTATTATCATGTTTTACCATATTACATAAAATTTTACAATATTTTTTAATCCTAAATAGAGTCTCAATCTGACTTGACCTTTTTGTTTGCATCTAGAGATACATAAACTACAGAATTGGTAATAGTCACAATATTGTGTTAAATAAAGAATGAAACCAACTAAAGAGGTACTATTTTGAAATATGAGTATCTTTAAAAGTTACAATACATTTTGATATCGAGACATATCAGCGCCTGACAGCACCCCCTATTCTACTCCAAGTAGAAGATAAGCATCGAAGAACCTCCACTGTAAGATGGTTGAATTAGTGGCATGCCTTTCTCTTGGCATGAAAAAACCCCTTGCACCAACTGCAGACAGACTGCTGTCCAAAAAGGACAAAACTTGGTAGCAGGGAAGTCGACAGCCTAACTCTGCCAAGACAGGGTAGGTAAGTCCTTCATAATCCCTGCTCTACAACAAATGTCTGTCAGAGAAACAAGACCCAAAGCCTGAAGATTGATGCTGGAATGTATGGAGAGAAAATGGGAACTGTCCAGGCAGTCATTGGTATGTTCTTTCTTAGTTTTGGAAGCTGCAGGCTCTGCACTTCCTATATAAGCAAATATATTTATCCCTCTCAGGTCTCTGAGGTGGTTGAAGAATAGACAGATAGAATCTTATAGTTAAATTTTGAACTGTTTAGGAATCAAGAGGGTGTTATAGATCTAAGAAGATACTCTTAAAAGTTTGTTGCAAGATAGTATGAATGTTGAGTCACATATAGACCTTTAAACTCATGGAGTTGGGTAGATAGTAGAATGTTAAAGTCAGGGGCCAAATAGGTATAATCTGAACATTGGGAAGGTATACTGGGCCAATTTACTCTCATAAATGTGGCATATTTATATCTATTGTTTTGTATAATACTTACTGTTATAAGAGAAGGAACCAGCTGTTGGACTGAAAGGGGAAACTTCTGGAGGGAAGAGGGTGGAAGGGCGGGATAGGAAGGGGGAATAGGGAGGGGTTTGTTACTGAGATGTAACTTGAAGAAAAAAAATAAAGTATTTAAAAAAAAAAAAAAACAAATGAACTGTAAAGGGTAAGGTAATCTGGGGCCAATTAAACTGCTCACAGTCCAGCCCTTTACTTTTCATCATCCCAGTTGTTCCAGCCATTTCTAAAATCTAACAGTATATATCTCATGAAAATGAGTATATAAAATCATACAGGATTTTCTAAAAAACATTAAAATGGAAAATAAGACTACCAACAGTAATCTCATAAGCAAACTCACCAATTTTTACTTTTCATTATTCCTTATATCATAGAAGAGCCCTATGAAATGTATTATTCCAGTATTATACTATCCATTTGATAACCTTCTATAACTACTCTAATATTCAAAAAAATCACAGAATATCAGAGTTATATTATATAGATTATAGGTATAGATATAGACACAGATGTTAGTGTAACATTATATAAGCTTTCTGTTGCGGTTGGACAAGATGAATCAGAAGTAAGATTACAGACAAAGGTAACCTAGGCATTTTATGAATTTCCATTTTCAACTCAAATACTACATAACAAAATATCTAAGAAGCCAAACATAAAACATTCCAAGTAATTTCTAAAGATATTTTGAAAAGTAAATACATTTTATTTTCTAGTCACTAAAGTTTGCACAACATAGAAGGTCAGGTGTTATGCTATTCTCATGATCCAAATGTTTAACAGTGAGAACATGTATTATATTTTGGCACATCTCTTGTTAAAACTCATGTTACAACATAATTATCAAAATTTGTTTTGCAAAAGGTATCCTCTCAAAACCCATATCATTAAACAGTTTTAGGGATTATCATGTTCCCAGACCAAATCTGAAGTCACGGAAGGGCCAGTAATGGCTCAGGAGGTAGGAGAACTTGTCACCAGGCCTGACAATTTAAGTCTGATCGTCAAAAACCACATGGTGAAAGGAGAGAACTAAAGGTCACAAGCTGTCCTCTGACCTCCACACATGCACTGTGGCAGGAATGTGCCTTGGCATGCATGTGCCCCCAACACATGTATATAAATATATAAATGCAATAAAGTCAAAGGAGGCCTTTGTACTACAAACAGAACAAATTTCAGCAAAACACACACAATGGAGAACCCTAGAAGACCTTCCTAATCCTACTAGAAAAATATATTCCTAAGTGTAGAAACATTATATAAAGATTTGTTTCTTCAATAAACCAAGAAAGAGAAATATCACAAGCCACACCTCAAATACTGTATTACATTAGTAGTGAGCAGTATTAAAGCAATTGTTTAGAGAGGTAATATGTCTCAAGTAATGGAAGAACTAAATTTGGACAATTATTTTCATATGTGAGAGGGTCTCATGTAGCACAGCCTACCCTTGAATGTGCTTTGTAGCTGCTGATGACCTTGGACTTGGGATCTTTTCGATTCTTCTACCTCCCAAGTGCTGGATCACAAATGTACCCATCACTGATGTTTTTTATGTGGTACAAAGAATTGAACTGAGGCCCTCATACATGCTAGGCAAGTACTTTACCAAGTGACCTACATCCCCAGCCCTGAGTAACTATTTTCAAAACTACTTTTCATTCAACACATGTTATTTTCATTTAACGTATGCATGGTACTATGTGAAAGATACTTTGAAAAAAAATCAGTTTGTAAGTATTAAGATTTAAAAGGGATTTTATAAAGGTGAGTACATGTTGCTATATTCAAAAATAAACCACAAATAATTTATCCAGCTATTACCATGTTTTTATCAATAAGTACTAATACAAAGTAGCTAAAAACTCACTATTCTAATGTAAGGAAAATAATGTTGACTGGCATAGGAGAGTGTTTTGAAGTGGTTTCTGAATACCTCAGTCTCACACTCAAATCAGGAGCATCTGTCCACCAACTGTCAAGATAATGTTTAGCTTAGTTTTCCTGAATTCATCAGTATTCATACATGCCTGTCACATCTTTGTGACAAAGAAAGGAAGAAAGGGGGGGTAGTTTGATTTGAACCTATTTATTTTTCTATGTTTTAATAAATATAAATATAAGATTTATCATTTTGAAGGCAATCTGTTGTGAACAAAGTGCCTCTCCATCTCCAGGTCTAGGAATCAAAGTTAAATTTTCTATAGAAATTCTCACTCATTTACTACATTGCATTGAATGTTCTCACCTTGTATTGCTACTAACTCAAAGATTTGGCCCATATATAAAAGTAAAGACTACCCACCAACACTTACAGAAACAGTACAATAATTCCTTATTTTCCAAGTCAAATCCAAAAAAAAAAAACATATAAGCCATCCTTAAATTACTTACTGTATGCAGACATGTTTTTCTGCACCATTGATGCTGCTGCTCAGTAAGACAGGAGAGAGACACTGGGCTCCAAGGCCCACCTAAGAAGATTCACACACAGTAATCAAGACAAGTAAGGATGTAGGACAGTAGAAGATTATTTGCCTAGTATGTGCAGGGCTCTGGGTTTGAACCTAGCATCTCAGTAAGACTGGGGGGAAAGGGGGAAACAAAAACCCTGTAGCAATACTAGGGGTGGCCAAATTCAAGAAAAATGAGGAGGATGGACATGAAAAGAGCAATAACCTACCCTTTTATTGAATATACAGATCCCTCCTCCTTTCTTCTTTACAAAGGTACAAGTCATGCTCACTTATTTCTTAGTTTTACAGGTCGACTGCATAGAAAATTATGTAAGCCCATCAGTAATCAAGCAAAAAAATGAATATACCATAATTTTCAAAAGCATCAGTCTTCAAATACAACAGGGATACTTTTCTACATTTTATGAAAATTGTTACATTTTGACAATTATAAATTATTCTAAACTAAAATACATTCTTACTCATTTCTAAAATAACTTAAGCTACAATCTTAAATTATTGTACAAATAACTGACTAAGGCTACTTAAGGTATGTATGCCCACCTTCTGGTATCCCAATCTGAAAATTCTAATTCTGGGAAACTAAAATTTTAATATTCTATGGGGTTTCAACATAAAGTTTATTCAACTAAGCTCTAGTCTATTACTCGGATACTGCTGGGAAAGGGATAAAAAACAACTACTATTCTAAGATATTTTACAATAAGAAAAGGAGCCATGGACACAAGTAGCTGAACTAAGTACTAAAGAAAGTTCTGATAAAATGCTGGCAGTATTCCAAGGGAGTAAATCAAGACTAGTGAACAACCACCTGGAGATGAGAAAGAACATTTTACCAACTGACTCCATGAAAGTATGATGCTACTTCTGAAGGTGTAAGGGAAAGGAGTGGCACACCATTATTTAAGAAAAGGTGCTGTATCTATCACACTAACAGTTCAGTAGGCCTCAGTTATTTTTATCTATACTTCAGAGAGAATAACAACACTCTACAGCAGGAACATTACTCACAGCATGTGGCAGTTTCCAAGGGTTAAGGGTAGAGATAGGACCAAAGAAGTCAGGTCTTCCATGACAACAAAGTGAGACACTGAAGAAAGAAAGTATCTGTGCCTTTCTTTAGAAGACCACTGTGAGTTCCTCAAGCCCCCTTGCTAAGAATAAATCAGCTACTGACTTATATGATGCAGTAGTGTTAATAAAAAGGATCTATATACCACTTATAGCTAAAAACCTTCACAACTGATTGAGAGACTGTGAAGAAGCAATAGATATTATGAAAAGCTTACCTTATTTATTTAGATACTTTTGCAAATAGTAAATACTCATAAGTAAATGCTTTACCCAAACATATGGCTTATCTTATTTAAATACTTTTTACAAATACTAAGTACTTATAAGTAGTATAATTTTCAAAGTCATAGGGTCAATGTACAAAGAAAGGTAATTATGTGTATTTATCAGTAACTTAGGAAATCAGAAAAATCTATTGTCCATTTTAAAAGTTTAGTGAGTAAACAGAATAGTATCAGGCAGGTGCTGATTATGTTAATAATGGATGAAGCGTATGTTAAATATAATAATTTTTAAAGGTTATATATAAGTTTAAAATCATTTGATACATCTACTAAACGTAAAAATGTTTTACAAATGTAAAGTACGTACACATAACAACCTAAAAATATGTCACATATCCAATATGGTCACTTAGTTCCATCTAAGTTCAATTTCTATAATTTACAAGTACAATTTCTCAAAATTATAAAGCTCAATTTTATTGAGAAATATACTGTGGTTTTTTTTTTTCAGTTTTATCACCCAATATTCTCTTTCTCAACCCAAGAGAAAGTTCTTTATCTATAAACAGTCTATAAATAGCCACAAGAGTTACCAAAATAAATGAGAAGAAAAACAAACTAGGGGGACAAGATCAAAAATGGGTCAGAAAGTCCACACTAAGAGTCCAATTAGTCCTCCATCATTATTCTCAGTTCTTAAAAGGTAGGAAATCCTTGTGAAAACAGATAAATACTTGGTAGAGTTAGGAATAGAACTAAAAAAATAACTTGTTTTACCTAAACACTTGGAATTTTCCAACATATATTAGCAACATCAAATTAAAAAAAAAAAAGAAGATTCTATTGACCCATTCAATTCAAGCATCCCACAGACAGCATAGCCATGGCTGCTATCTGAGCAGAGCAGAAATGTCAGAGCTGTGTAAAAACCAGCCTTCTCAGACTTCAGCAGGTTCCTTCCACACACCAGAGTATGACAAAATAAAAATAATTAGTTCACACAAGTATAAACGAGAGATATTAACATTTAAAAGGGACCTAACCTACATACACATACTGATTATGTATTACTGCCCAAGAGCAGATTAAGGTAGCTCAATTTGATACCTGCTGTTAAAAGAAAGTGGAGTAGGGGAAAGGACAGCCAGGGACATATAACTATAGAGTCAGTCAGTATGATCACAATTGCAACACTAAGTTCACTAGTTTAAGTATTTTTGCTTTAATTCTAATTTATAGGTCAAAATATTCAAAGCTGAAAACTATTATTCTTCAAAGAATAGGTTATGACTATTCAAAACTTACAAAGGTTTCAACTTCTTTTTAGTCTCTAGAAAAAGAAACTCGGAGCTAGAGAGATGGCTCAGCAGTACTGGCTGCTCTTCCAAAGGATCCAGATTCAAATCCCAGCACCCACATGGTAGTTCACAGTTGTTTGTAATTCCCGGGCATGGTGGTGCAGGGCTTTAATCCCAACACTTGGGAGGCAGAGGCAGGCGGATCTCTGTGAGCTCAATCAAGGCCAGCAGGTCTACACAGTGAGTCCAGGATACCCAGGGATACACAGAGAAACTTGGTCTCGGGGAAGAGAGAGAGAGAGAGAGAGAGAGAGAGAGAGAGAGAGAGAGAGAGA
>CAJQZJ010034210.1:2477189-2490306 GCA_907164525.1 Lophiomys imhausi | reverse complement strand
AAGGAAGGAAGGAAGGAAGGAAGGAAGGAAGGAAGGAAGGAAGGAAGGAAGGAAGGAAGGAAGGGAAACTGTCCTCTCAACTAACACCTCCATTTCAAATTTGTGAGGTCTTGACAGTGCATCAGCATGTTTTTCAAAAGACAGAAAACCACACTTAAATCTCTAGAATGTCAATCAAGTAAGTTAGTGACCATCAGTCTGCACCTTTTATAAGAGCAGGCACATGATTTGAGTGTGGTGGGAGTGGGAAAGGAAGCAAGTTTCCACTATGAATTAAATTGAACTACTGAAACTTGATGTATCTCAATATTTGGATTACCAAATATGTCAAATGTGTTTCTGAATAACAATCTCATACCTTAGTAAATAAATGTGAAACATTATTTACTAATGGTGACTTTCCAGAGTTGCTAGACATTAAAAAGAATAAAAAGGGGCTTGTAATGAAATGTAAGTTCAGAAAATTAAAGACTAAATACCAATGAAAAGACAATAAGCACTCTCAACAACTATATGGTCACACATCTATTGTTCTGTGCATTTGCCAATCAGCATTGTTATGGTCCTACAAAGACTCCAGTGCACCAGACTGTAGCTAATTATGTATATTCAAGTGATTAGCAAGCACTTGTTGCCTCTTTCACACCACCCTCCAAACAGCAGCCTTTGAGAGGAGAATAGACTGCAAATTTATTGAGAGAACACTGTTAATCCTTTGGGGAGAATGTAAATGTAAACAGGACTACTCTACATCAAGGTGCTTTGACAACAACAATCATCTGCATAAACACATGCTCAACAACAAACAGGTGTTCTATTTCACAACTAGCATCCATGCGATGCTTTCAAGCAAGCAGTATGCACAAACTGTTAGGACTGCTTTGAAACCAGCTGCAATTACTATAATTAGCTGTTATCCTACACTTTTGTTTGCTTTTACCTGTTCAGTACTTTGCTATGCCAAGTCACACGCACCAAGTAAAATGACCAGTTTAGGACTTACCTCTTATGGAATGACAAAAGGAAAACTCCAACTCAAACTAATTCAACTAGAACCTTTTGCAAAACTGTCCAATCAAAAAATACTGAAAGAAAAGCTGAGACTTCTAGTTTCAAACCATGCTTTAATAAGACAAAATATAAAGCTTTTCTAAAATTGGGTTTACAGCACTGTCTCGGAAGAGACTGAAGTTATTGTAGAGTTGATTAAATTAAAAGAAAAAATATTTTTAAATTATACAGACTAAAGATTGAGTAAACGCAATACTAGGTATCAAATGAAATACTATATACCAATTAAAAGGCATGGCATGTCAATAACTATATAGCTATAATTATATAGCATGGATAGGGAAGAAAATATACTCCTGAATGAAATAGAGGCCATTTTAGAACACCCATGTATAATTTAACTAACTATAATATAAATAGCTAAATGAACTTTCTATATGACCACAAGCAGATTCCACCACCAAGATTTTCAAATGCATTAATATACAACCTAGAAAGTAGAAAAGTCTGTAATTTCTCAACAGGTAAATGTGGCAGAGTTGAATCTCATAAATCCAGTCCTGTGTGCCACTGCATCTCCTGTACCTAGCCAGCACCTCAGAGTCTCTCAACAACAAATTCATGAATATATAAGTGACTGAAGGCACACACAAATCAAAAATCACAAATAAACCAAAACCATATCCTATCATTTACCAAAAAAACTGAACTCAGCAAGTTCTTTAAAATCATGTTATTCTATCACTTAAAAATATTTTTGAAATATCTAATTTTTATATTTGCAATTTTTCAATTAAAATATAATTACATCATTGTCATCTCCCTCTCATCTAACTCCTCCCACCAATTGTCCCATATATGTGAAAACACACACACACACACACACACACACACACACACACACACACACAGCCTGCTGAATCCACTTAGGGTCACTTGTATGTATCTGATTTCAGGGCTGACTACTTGGTACCGGATAACCAATTAAGAGTTCACCCACGGAGAAAACTAATTTTCCCTCTCGGAGCAGTCTTAGTTTATGTTTGCAGTTCTTCATCTTTGGAGGGGCCCATGAGATTTCCCTCTTCCATGTTAGCAAGTCTGCTGGTGGCATCCTTATACAGGTCTGTTTAGGCAGCCCTGTTGTTGAGGGTTCATGGGTACAGCTTCCCTATCACTTTTAGGAGAAACCGTCTCACAGCAGATTTCCTGGTCCTCTGGCTCCTGCAATGTTTCCACCTTTTCTTCCTTATTGTTCTCAAAGCTCTCCATTTGGGGAGTGTAATTGTCTAAGTTTCCAGTACCTAGCATGATTTCCCTCCTTTTGAGCTGGCCTTGAGATCAATTAGTTACTAACAGTTGTGACCAAGATATGAGTGTCATGATTGTACCTTTAGGGTCATGATTGTACCTTTAGGGGATATCTTGCCTTGCTGGTGCCACAACTGGCTAATTATTGTTTTCCTCCCTTGGCAGCTTGCATAGCATCTTCAGGTAAGATCCAACTTAATTCCACTGAGTTCTGTGTCCAACGTGTATTATATCTTCAGCAACAGGAAAATTACCCTAAATCTTTGGGAGGCAACCATGGACAACAACAATAGCCTATATTGCTCTCAGAGTCTCTTGGACTCCCCTGACCAACAACTGGAAAGGAGGTTTCTAATTCCTGAGCCTTAGTTTTCGTTAGTACTGTGTGGAATATCATCATATCAAATTATAGTTAACTTCATTTAAACTATATTCATAAATAAACATACACTTATATATACCATATGTAGCTCTTGGTAAATAGAAACTGATATAATTCTTTATGGTTTTTTTTTCAGATATCTTCGAGTATTATTTATCCTTCTCTTCTTCCTCTTCTGTTTTGACTTTCCCTTTCCTAACTTAAGGCCCTCCCTGTTTTTTCTATTTCTCCTTTCATATCACTTGATTGAGATATGAATACAACTCAGGTCAAAGAAAAAAACAAATAATCAAATAAAAACAAATGGCTTCAAATGCTAGCTAGTATTTGATTGACTGGGAAAGCAACAGTGATAGCATTTTTGCTTAAAGATATTTTGAAAGCAAAGCAGAACAGGAATGGGAAATACAAGACAACTTTTACTAAGGTGGGAACCTTGAAAAGTACAAAAACCAAGACAGAGTAATAGAAACATGATTACTAAAAGAAAGTCAAGAGATCTGTCCATCTGAAACAAGAGAGGTATCAAATACTAAAAATCCCTCTACTTTTAAGTCAGTCTTCAAGTCTCTGTAGGTGAGTCAAGTCAGTGAATTCTGTACAATTAAACAGCATATGTAAAATATCTGAACACAGAGGAATGACCTTCCCAGCCCACTCCTCAGACTACCTCCAGCCAGTCACATCAATGTTTCCTCTCAGGTAAATGCGGGATTTCTCTGTCACATTTTCTTTTGGTCCTGCTCCCCCTCACATTTCACCATGGGACTCTTCTTTTAGGTCAGATTAACCTTCCAATATTCTCAAAGCTTTTCTTAGATTTGCTGTAAACAAAACTGTGAACTTGAGAAAGCCACTTGTTTCTCTTTACTCAGTATACGGTTCTGCAAAATGGGGATTATATGTTATACTTCATAAGGCAGTACTTAAGAACTAAATGAGAAAATTCATGGCACAAAGTCAGCACTCAATAAACCATAGCTACTACTGCCATTATCTGACCCTGCTTGAAAGCCCCTTTCCTACTAGTGCTGCTGCACCTTTTTAAGTTCCCCATTTTCTAGCACAGCATTTACCAAAGCATAAATGGTATATATTTTGCTCAAGATGCAGAGGTAGAAGAAAAAAAAAAGAAAAGCTAAAACCAATACCCAAGAAGAAAGAACAAAACTGGGAAGTGAGAAAGGGCATATCTCCTTCAGATATTATTAAAATAAAATTTTCTTACTTTCCTAAAAATTTGAATAGCATTACTCTTAACATCTGTAATGATGCTGCATTATGTTTAATGCAACTTTCTAAGGGGCCACCACCAGAAATTACAAGGTGGAAATGATACAAATAATTTGTTACAAATATAAGATCAACAACAAAAAGGATTCCTCTTCTTAACCTAGAATAAACACCACATAAAACTGACCCACAACACATTTGTGCATTACAAAAAGAGTCCAAACACTGAATTACTTTGATCTCTTTCTACGAATTAGTTGTTGATTTTAAATGTAGACTAGCATTACGGACAGAGATTAAGAAAAACTAATATAATCCAATTGCACCAACTACATCTAAGGCCGGAGAAGTTAAACAGAAGAAAGCAACAAGGAACAGACTCTTCGCCAAAAAAGAAATGTTTGTTTTTACAGGTTACCAACCACCATTTTTTTCACATTTGCATCCTAATAGTTCTACTTCGTCTCCCCATTATGCAACAGCTCTTACAATCCAGCCAACACCCGGGCAGCACCCAGAGGACTGTGCTCCTTTGCCAGGGTGGCTTTGTCAGGAGCCTAAAGCTGTGCTGGCCTTGCACTGAGCCCAATGCTGCCTGTGCTCTGAATGCCAATGAAGAGTACAGACCCTGTTGTCCAACAAGCCAAAGACTAAACCATCTCCTTGGGGTCAACAAACTGTCTGAACTGTTTTCATAAGCTTAAAACACTAAAAACTCCAGCAACCAATGCATCTTATTTCTTAGGCTGACAACAGAAAGTATTAAACATTTAACCAGCATCAGATACTTCAGGAATTCAACTTTAAATGAGGCAGGATCTAACAAATCATGTAAAAACAAACCATTTTTCTTTTAATCAGAAATAAGCTTAATTGCAAATAGAAATATAGGTAGATATAAATATCATATTGTTAAATGTGAAGTATGTAGAAAATTTACATGCTCAAAAGTATATAAGATCCCTAGACCCTACTCTTTACTTAGTAGTTGGCTAAAGGAGGTAAATACAGTGACAGAGAAGCATATATAGTAAGCAATTAAACTGTAAATTTAATACAATATAAGAAATAGGAAATCATGTAACTAAAGAACCAACTAATAGATAGTATCCCCCACACAGCAGTCCTGAACAAAGCTAGTAACAGCGTCCAGTGGTACAATTACTGAACTTTTTTATATAAATTATCAATGAAATATATTTATTTTTGTTTACACATTTGAATTTTCCACTCAGTTACTATTTATTTCCTCATATTTTAGAACTGAGGCTCCTGTTTTCTTTTATCAACTAATGCAGCAGACATTCTCTCCCTTTAATGCCATATCTTATCAATTTGAGTGCCTTGGTGGTCCTCTCATATATCCTCCTTACCTAACTGCCACAATTCCAGCTAAGAACATAATGCTATCTCACCAGATTCTTGGGAAAGCCTCCAGGATGATTTCTGGGTACCAATATAAATTGTCAAATATAAATATAATTCAAAGTTTCTAAAAGCCAGACATATTTGAGCTAGCAAAAGGAAACAAATGAGATTAATTTATGTCTTATTTAATCAAATATATCCAAAATACATTTCAATAAGTACTCATAGAAAAACATTTTCCTTTTCACACTATGAACTCAAATTTATTTTGTCTTTTATACTTATAGCATAGCTCAATTCAGACAGCAAATTTCCAGCATCTTAACGGATATGTGAACCTACTCACAACAAAAACAAACAAACAAAAAAACCCAAAAACTCAAAAGGAAGCATTTTAGCTTGCTCTAATTTTTAAATTAAAATGCTTTAGACAAAATTTAAAATTGCTTCTTAGCCACACTTCAACAGTTCAACAGCCATATTTATTAGCTCACAGCTTCCTTGCTGTACAACACAGCTTTTCAATATACCTCTTCTAAACCAGTCTCAACATATTTACAAATGAAAATAACTCACATCATCTTACAACTTAAAAGCTTTTTCACTACTTTCTATCCGTCTTCTGGCAAAACCCAAACACTTAGGGCCTCCTCACACTGGACTCTTCTTCCTATTCCAGCCTCAACCAGCTCTGCTTCCCATTTTATACAATGCTTCTTACACAGCAGGGTCATGGTGAGCTCCGTCCACTCTGGCCCTTTACTCCACTCAACTCTCCTCCTGCCCACCCCCATCAACAGGCTACCTCCAGCTCATTCTTCAGTTTCAGTTTAGACTACTTTGTCTTCTTAGATACACAACACTAGGTCTCTCTTAAGAAGGTCAGGAACTATGTTACTCTTGCTCAACACTACACTCTTGCTTTTATTAAAGAGGGGAGAAAAGCATTTTGCAGGTACTGAGGAAACACGAATCAATCTTAAGAATGACCTGAGCTTCTTTCAGTGTGCTGAAGATGTGTCCACAGGTGTCAGGAAGATAAGCATTGTCAATGAAAATTAATTTGCACTGCCTTTTTGTTTACATGCCCAAATTTTCTATTCAACCACAATGTATTTATTTGCTATGTATGCTTAAATTCTGTTTCAGAGTTTGGAGGCTCCATTTTTCATTCTTATAATTTCTTCCTAAGAAAGAGTTCATTGTATGGTTTTACTATCACTTAACTAAATATAAACTACATACAAGGGAAACTGCCAAAAATACCACAGAACTGAAACTCAGAGTTGAAATTTACAGTACAAAATAACATTCTGTGCTCCTGTTCCTAGAAGCCCACAGGGAGAGCAGCGCTCCTTATAATTACAGAAACTTCCTCAGTAGTTGCTAAGGAAAGTTTCCCCTACTTTGTTTAAGAAGAATCATGTCATTCCAGATTTCTATGCCTTTACTCATTCTACTTCTGGTACAATAAATTTGGCAGGAACTATCTAGATATGAAAAATCTAGTTCAGAGCCTTTTCTTCCTTTTGAAAGCAGTGAGAGTTGTAGAAAATGTAAACTTTCCATTCTTCCTCTATGCGAGGGAACAGCTGACTGCAAGAAGCTAGGAACTTCTTTTTAAATAAAATTGTACTGGGGCACACACACCTTTACTTTATATGGCTATTTTCTTGCACAGCAAGCACAGAGATCAGTAGTTGCAATTACGTTTAAAAATCATACTATCTACAAAGACAATTAGCAACAGAGACCTCTGTGTTCTATTCTACAGTCCTTCTTGAACAGCCTGAAATGTGCTGGAGAAAGTCTAATTCTGCAATCCAACAGGTCACTTGGCTCTCCCATTAAAACCTCCAACTTAACTGTTATCACAGTACAGCTGACGCCGTTCCACATGCTGTCACCTTCCATGCAGTTTCAGTTGTCCATGGTCAGTAACAGTCTGCCATATCAAACAGAAATAGTTGATATATTTTATTCTGTCCTGATTAGCAAGATGGAATTTTGCACCATCTGGTTCCTCCATGCAGGATGTGGATCATCCTTTGCCCAATGTATCCCTGTTATATGTCCATCGGGTACTTGGTAGCTGTCTCAGTCATCAGACATACTGCCATGGCATCATAGTACTTGTACTCAAGGGACCCTTCGATAGCCTAGTGCTTTATAACCCTCCAACAGTCATTTTACTTTAAATTGGTCTCATCGCAGAGACATCCTGTTCTCACAAGAACACTGATAGACAGTATAACCAGGTATTTTAAGAGAAAGATACCATGCTTACATATTACTATATGTTACTTATGTTATTACAAATAGTCTAGTTTTAGTTATTGTCATTAATCTTTTACTATTCTCAATTTCTAAGTTAAACTTTATGGTAGGTTAAGTATGCGGGAAATACAAACTATACAGGGTTCTAGAGTATATATTTTTCAGACATGCACTGCAAGGAAAGGGAAAATTCATTTTGGCCTCCATCTCTACTCTTCATACTGTATCTAATAGTCTTTAGAAGGCCAACAATCTTTTACAAACCTTAATATTTTATCTATGTACCCCCTTCTATCCATATTTATTTTTAAGTTCTAAGACAGAAAATTAAAGATGAACAGTCTCAGTCAAATGCTTGTTCAAGTTATGAAATATATGGAAATGTGTTCTTAAAGCAAACGTTGGCTCTTCATTAGGGAAATTTACATCACTGATGCTAACTTCATCACATATCTAACCAGATGCTCCTAACAGTCAGTAAAGAGTCAGCACTTTAAACTGCAGCGTGGTTCTTCAGAGACATAGCATTCCATGTCGGCTCCCTGTGTCATGGAAACATAAGCCTGTATAGTGTGTAGAGATGTTGTTAGTCTTTGAAATCCGTGTTTGGCTTTTTTTATGCTTCTGCGTCTTTCCCTCAAAACAAATAACCCAACATTATGCAAGATGCACTAGATCCCCTATTTACAAAAATATTAGTTTTACACCAAAAATTTTATTATGGTACATTCATTTTTATCATACTACCATTCTCTAAATGAATTTTTACTAGTTTCGCATATACTTATAAATATTTATCTATAAAAATAAGGATCAAACTCAGCACAGTGTCACATACCTGGAATCTATCTGAGCATTATGAGGAGACAGGGAGATCTTGAGTTTCAGGCCAGCCTGGGCTACCTAGTCAGACCTTGTCTCAAGAACTTACAAGTAAATAAAAAACCACTTAATAATAATCAGGAAGTTAAAATCCCAACCAACCAAGCCATGAGGTCCTGGGAGGAAGAGACAGGTGGATCTCTGAGTTTGAGGCCAGCCTGGTCTACAGAGTGAGTTCCAGAACAGTGAGGGCTACACAGAGAAACCCTGTTTCAAAAGAAAAAACAAGAAAAAAAACAAAACAACAAAAACCCACACAACCAACTTTTACAATAGTTAGAAAAATGAAAATGCTGCACATTTCACCAATAATTTCCGAAGTTCACACACCACACATGCGAAGTACACCCTCTACCAACATACAGTATTCCCAGTCCTTATCACATATTCATATTTATTTCAATTTCTTAACAAATTTTGCCCTTAAATAATCTTAAATAGAGACCATTTATTTAAAATGCTAAAAACCTCACATTTGTATGTTAACTAAATTTTAAGTAATTTAATAGAAGAAAAGTAGCAGACAATGCAATAGAAGCTATTTCTTACTTTATTACTAACTCAGTTTATTTTGGGTTCTGTGATTGCTTTCTAGACCAAAATTAAGAATAGGAAACATACAAATGAAAATTGTTGGGTTTTTTTTAAATCACTAATGTTTTGGAGAAATATTAAAATGAGAAATTTTAAGATGGAAGGAACAAAGGAGGCATATGGGCAAAAGAATGAGCTGCCAAGCCAAGGAGACCAGCTGCCATCATGCCTCAGCTCTGCCTACTGTCTGGGGAAGGGCTGTGGGGCCCAAACAGCACACAGATTCAGCCACCACTCCACGAATCTACCAGATATGAATCTCTGGAGGTGAGCTGCCAGGACCAAGGGGGGATGGGTGGAACAGTGAACTGCCAGGATCAAGGAGACTGGAAGATGGAACAGCCAGCACCCATATCCGTCAGCTCCGCCCACCATCTGGGTAAGGGCTGATGTGCACAAACATTACACGATTCAACTTCTGGTCCACAAATCTACCAAGCTTCTGGAGGTGAGCTGCCAGGACCTAGGAGACAGGCAGGTGGAACAGTGAGGTACAGGATTCAAGGAGGTGCACAGGTGGAATGGGCAACCATTGATACCTTCAGCTCTACACGGTCCGCCATCCCAGAAAGGGCTACCAAGCCCAGGTGACACACAGATTTGGCCTCTGGTCCACAAATGTAGCAGATTTCTGGAGGTATGCACTGCCCGCCATTCGGTTTTCCAGAAGTGAGCTTCCAGGACCAAGGACCTCAGGAGCAACCACGTTAGACATCCCCTACCTGTAGATCCAACTGTGACAAGAGTTGGATCCAGCCTCCAGCCCTACCTACCACCCCAAAAAGAGCTTCCATTCCCAGGAGCACACAGCCTCTGGGCCAGGACTCTACCCACATACCCAAGAGGTCCAGAGGAACAACCACTCAACACCACTGGACAACCAGATGACTAGAGAGCAGCAAAACCCTAGGATACTTGTGGGCCACATGGCACCACAAGACCCAAGCTATCCTAGAGTAGCAAGCCGTGAATGACCTATCATACCCAAAGCACTAGAAAATGACCTTAACTCTGAGGTTATGGAAATGATAGAGGCCTTAAAAGAAGAAAATAAATCCCTTAAAAATTTTAAGGAAATCGCAATCCAACAGATGAAAGTAATAGAGAAATCCGTTAGAGATACCTAAGCAAACACAAACAAGAGAAGAGAATGAAGCTATTAAAGAAATACAGGCAAAGCCAATCAAGCTGGAGAAGGAAATGAATAAAATGGTTCAAGACCTGAAATTGGAAATGGGAGCAATAAAGAAAACACAAGTAGAGACAATCCTGGAGGTGGAAAACCTAGGAAAGAGAACACAAATTATAGACACGAGCATCACCAATACGATACAAGAGATAGAAGACAGAATCTCAGGTGTGGAAGATTCAATCAAAGAAATCAATACAACAGCCAAAAAAGGAGAAAACTAAAAAATTCCTCACCCAAAATATCCAAGAAATTAAGGACTCAATGAAACGACAGGACCTAAGAATCACAGGAATAGAAGAAAGAGAAGACACTAGACTTCAAGGACCAGAAAATATTGTAGGGTCACAAAATCACTGGGTCAACAAAATCACTGAAGAAAATTTCCCAAACCTAAAGAGATGACTCTAAATGTCCAAGAGGCTTACAGAACACCAAATAGATTAGTCCAGAAAAGAAATTCCTTCTGCTACATAATATTAAAAACACTAAATGTATAGAACAAAGAAAGAATATTAAAAACTGCAAGAGAAAAAGGCCAAGTAACATATAAGGGCAGACCCATCAGAATCCCACCGGACTTCTCTTTGGAAACTATAAAAAGAAGAAAGGTCTGGTAAGATGTCTAGCAGGCCCTAAGAGATAACAGATGCCAGCCCAGACTACTATACCCAGCAAAACTTTCAATCACTATAGATGGGAGAAAACAAGATATTCCTACAAAACCAAATTTAAACAATATCTATCCACAAATCCAGTCTTACAAAAGATCCTAGAAGGAAAACTCCAACCCAGAGACGATAACTACACTCAAGAAAACACAGGAAACAAATAACCCCACTGCAGCAAAACCAAAAGAAAAGAAACACACAAATACACTACGAACACATACATCAAAATAACAGGAAATAACAATCAATGGGCACAAATATCTTTCAACATCAAGAACTCAACTCCCCAATAAAAAGACATAGGCTTACAGAATGAATTGGTAAACAAGGCCCATCATTCTGTTGCATACAAGAAATGCACCTCACCAACAAAGACAGACCACAGAGTGAAGGGCTGGAAAAAAGGTTTTCCAAGCAAATAGTCCCAAGAAGAAAACTGGAGTAACCATCCTAATATCAAGTAAAATAATTTTCAACCAAAATTAATAAAAAAAAGATAGGGAAGGACACTACGTACTCATCAAACAAAAAGTTCACCAAGATGACATTTCAATACTGAATATCCATGCCCCAAATACAAGAGTACCCACATTTGTAAAAGAAACACTACTAAATCTTAAGCCACACACTGATCCACACACATTAATAGTGGGAGACTTCAACACCCCTCTCACACTAACAAACAGGTCATCGAAACACAAACCAAGCAGAAATAATGAAAATAACAGAGGTCATGAACAAAATGGACCTAACAGATATCTACAGAATGTTATCACTCAAACACAAAAGAATACACCTTGTTCTCAGCACCTCATGGAACCTTCTCCAAAACTGACCATAAATAGTCAGTCACAAAGCAAGTCCCAACCCAACCGTTACAAGAAAACTAAAATAACTCCTTGTATCTTATAGAATCATCATGGCGTAAAGCTGGACTTCAACAACAACAGAAATGACAAAAAACCTACACATTCTTGGAAACTGAACAACTCTCTACTCAATGACCACTGGGTCAGGGATCAAATAAATAAATCAAAGACTTCCTAAAATTCAATGAAAATGAAGGTACAGCATGTCTAAACTTATGGGACACAATGAAAGTAGTGCTAAGAAGAAAGTTCATAGCATTAAGGGCCTTCAAAAAGAAATTGGAGAAAGTTCATACTAAGAACAGCACAACTGAAAGCTCTATTTAAAAAAAGAAGCAAACAGCCGGGCGGTGGTGGCGCACGCCTTTAATCCCAGCACTTGGGAGGCAGAGGCAGGCGGATCTCTGTGAGTTCGAGGCCAGCCTGGTCTACAAAGCGAGTCCAGGACAGCCAGGGCTGTTATACAGAGAAACCCTGTCTCGAAAAACCAAAAAAAAAAAAAGAAGCAAACACTCCCAAGAGGAGCAAAGGACAGGAAACCATCAGACTCAGGACTGAAATCCACAACTTAGAAACAAAGTAACAAATCCAAGAGCTACTTCTTTGAGAAAATCAACAAAATAAACAAACCCTTAGTTAAGCTAACTAAAGGGCAGAGAGAAAATATCCAAATCAGAACAAAATCAGAAATGAAAAGGGGGAAATAACAAACACTGAAGAAATCCAAAGAATCATTAGGTATTAATTCAAAAATCTGTATGCTACAAAATTGGAAAACCAAACCAAAATGGACAACTTTCTTAATAGATTATGAGTACCAAGGTTAAATCAAGATCAGGTAAACAAATTCAACAGTCCTAAAACCCCTAAGGAAATAGAAGCAGTCATCAAAAGTCTCCCAACCAAAAAAAGCCCAGGGCCAGATGGTTTCAGCCCAAAAGTCTACCAGACCTTCAAAGAAGAGCTGATACCAATACTCCTCAAACTCATCCACAAAATAGAAAAAAGAGGAACACTGCCAAACTCATTCTATGAGGCCATAGTCACCCTGATACATAAACCACACAAAAACTCAACAAAGAAAGAGAATTTCAGACCAATTTCCCTCATGAACATCGATTCAAAAATACTCAAAAAAAAAAAAAATACTTGCAAACTGAATCCAAGAACACATCAAAAGTATCATATCCCATGATCAACTAGGCTTCATCCCAGGGATGCAGGGGTGGCTCAACATAGGAAAATCCATCAATGTAATCCACCATATAAACAAGCTGAAAGAAACACACACACACACACACACACACACACACACACACACACACACACA
>CAJQZJ010034210.1:2458602-2476102 GCA_907164525.1 Lophiomys imhausi | reverse complement strand
TTTATCACTCTACACAAAACTCAAGTCCAAGTGGATAAAGACCTCAACATAAAACTGGACAGAAAGCAATACAAGCTCTAAAATACCAACATTTTCACTATGGCAAAAAGTTGGGGAGGAAGTACACCAGCTCTAAATGCTACAGTTCAAAGGGCCATACATTATTTGCACTCACAGACCTTCGATCAGGAGCTAATCGTAATATTCATGCCCCACTACATGGGAAGCTAGAAAAGATAAGAACAAGTTGGAAAGTTAGTTTCTACCCCCAAAACATAGCTCAACAATAATGCTGAAGGAAATCTTTTTAAACATTTTAAAACAAAAATCTGTAATTGAAGAGAACCACTAAATTAGACACATAAACTTTAAATACACTCTGTACAATGTCTAGTTACTTTCTCCTCGTAAGATAAAAGCTAACACATTTGTTTAAAGCACTTTATTAGCTTTTCTTCAAATAATATATCAATAACTAATCTTAGTAGCACTCAATAGGAAAGTCTTGGATGCTAATTTTGTTTGAAATATAGAGAATAGTTGCATTAAAAAAGTTTTCAACAAATTTCAACATTCATCAAATACAGATCTAGAAGAAGGTATGGCAAAGGTTGTAGACAATGTCTAATTTAAAATGTTCTTGCTAAGCATGAGACGTGTGTGTGTGTGTTTGTATGTGTAACACTGGGGATCAAACCCAGGGCCTCACAAATGCCAAGACCACTATCACTGAGCTACACACCCAGCCAAGATTTTTTTTATTTCAATTGTCATACAATTATTTCAGTAGTCCAGTTAACTACCAAATGAATGAAAACACAATCAATTTTATTAGTCATCAGGGCAATGTAGGTTAAAAAACACAGTGTCAATAGGACATATAACTGCAATCCCAGTTTCTATGACCTTAAGGCAGGGTAATATTGGGGACAGGGCAATCCTGAACTACATAGGGTGATACTACCTCAAAACAAAAAAATCCAAAATGCCATATTTATAATAATTGTACCCACAAATCCTTGCTCAAACAAAAATATACCTTTATTAATTCCTCAAAAAGATGTTCTTTTGCATGTAACAGGAAGTTTTAAATTTCATTCCTCCCACCTCAACCCTGCAGTGAAGATGGTAGTGCTTGGGATGGAATTCAGGGCTTTGTACATGCTTAGGAAGCATTGTACCACCAAGCTACACCTTGACTCTTAATATTTCTTGTATTATTTTGTTGACAGTTTCTCAGTTCTGAAAAGAAGTATGGAGCACAACAGACTTTAAGAAAATAAGGTATGAAAGACAAGCATGACATTCATGTGTTTATATGTGGATATTAGCTGTTCTGTCTTCAATAAGCAGGCAGGTTAAGTATAGGCTAAGGGACTCCAGGGTAGGAATGGATCGCCCTAGGAAGAGGAAATAGAGTAGACAGTCATAGATGGATGGGACAGGGACTGGAATGGGAGGATCAAACAGAAGTGAAAGGGAAGATGGGGTGATGGAGGGAATACAGAAAAGGACAGCTAAAACTAAGGGCCATTTGAGAGAGTGTATGTAAACCTAATATAGTAGAAGAGTCCTAAAATATGTACATATCTGAAGATGATCTGAATGGAATTACCAAACAATGGGGCAGACAGAACCTTAAATGGACATTATCAACAAATGTAGCTACCAATTCCAGTAGTAGTTTACATCTAATTGAGTTGTTGGCCAAAGGGTCCCATGGGAAACCCTAAGCAACCCAGGCTATTGCCAAGGCTATTAGTTGCTCTCTACAAACTGATACTAAGGCCCTATTGCTGAGCAACACCTAAAAACTCACTGAACATGGAGAAGTTGAATTAGTGCATACAAAGAGACTTCACCTCTACTGACTAGTAGTGTTCGTGGAACTGGATGGTACTCTGTTACCAAAGGGAAAAAGTAAACACCAACCCAGCTACAAATCCTCTGATACTCAATGGTGACCTACATCAAAGATATATTAGTACCATAGTGGCACATAGCTGGTAGAACCAACCAACCAATAACTGACTGGATTTAAGGCCTACTCCGTAAGATAGAACCCATCCCAAACACTGCCTGGGAAGCTAAAAACCTGAGAGTGGATAGGCCAAGGACCTAGGAGAAAACCAAATACTACTATTCTTAAGGGAATTTAGCAACAAAATAACATCTAATAATATTCTGCTATACATATAGATCAATGTCTTTCTCAGTCCTCAAAGAGTTTTCTCCTGCAGCAGATGGAAATGAATCAGAGATCCATAGTTGGACAGGATGCAGAGAGTGTGATACCTTAAAAAACTCAGTCCTAAATGGGATGTTTCCATCAAATCCCTTCCCTCAGGGAACTCTGCTGAAAATGAGAGAAAAAATTTAAGAGCCAGAGTGTAGAGAGCTGCGACATGACGCGTGACGCGCCCTAAAGGCGCCGGTTTCCGCCTTCCACCAGCCCGATGGTGAGTGCTCTCGGTGGTAAACAAGTCCATATTTGGTTTAGGCCGCTGATCTGGCTTGCTTCCGCATACGTGGGCCTGTAAGATAGCACCACGTGGCTTTACTTGGTTGGCTGTTCATATAGTATTTAGCCTGTGGGTTGGGTCTGCCCGATGACTTCGGAAGACTGTTTTCAAGGGACCTGAATAAACTGCTTGAGAAGAGCTTTTGCGAGTTACGTTGTTCTTGCTGGTCGAGGTCAACGTGACACCAGAGGGGACAGAGGACTCCAAGGAAACAAAGCCCTTTAAACACAGCAGAACAATGCACATAACTAAAAGAGATGTGACAACATGCTCAGGGCCTGCACAGGTGTGGTGGCAGTTTGGATTTCTTTGAAAACACAGTTGTGCTGAAGGAATATGTAAGGGTTCTGAGAGTGCTTGATCTAACGCTGAAAAATACATACAAATCAGCCTGATGACTGGCACCTGGGAGCTCGTGATCTTGGTCAAGAGGTGAGCCTGGGGTGGAGGGCATAAGGTTGGCCAATGAGAAAGCATCCTGGTGCATAATTAGAGAGCATATAAAAAGGAACCAGGAAACTCGAGGGGGATTTTTGCTTGGCATTGCCTTACATTAATGCTCATAGATGCTTCACTTTGAAAGATCCTAGACAAAGGGTGTAGCTGCAGAGACTTTCGGCCTATGTTGGGCAGAGCCCAGGTGAAAACTCCTTGGGAGCCTTGAAACTCTTGATGCTGAGGCCCCAACCCCAAGCAGGGATGCAGAGGGCAGCACGTGCCTGAGGAGGCAAGCTCGGGTGGGCAGAAGAGGCTGAGGCACAGTACCTGACCAGAGGATACTCGAAAAAGCCCAAGGATCTGAAGAGACCATGACCCCAAGTAGGCCAGCACTGGGGTCATCAGCTGAGTGCAGCACCTGCCCTGAGTAGGTCTGGCAGCCCCAGACAGTCGGAGAAGTCCTTGACCCCAAGCGGGGGCAAAGCGGTGGCCGTCCCAGTGCCAGGGCTGATGACCACTGCAGCTGCTGATTGCCGTGTTCTCTGTGTGTGCTGATTTGGATGGACTGCTGAGGAGTTGTCCCAAGGACCTGTGCCTGAGAAGTATCCTTCTAATGTGCTTTCGGTTGGTGGGTTGAAAGGTTTCTGTAGACAGAATGCTGTCCAAAAAGGACAAAACTTGGAAGCAGGTAAGTCGACAGCCTAGCTCTGCCAAGACAGGGTAGGCAAGTCCTTCATAATTCCTGCTCTACAATCAATGTCTGTCAGAGAAACGGGGCCAAACGGCTGAAGATTCATGCTGTAATGTATGGAGAGAAAATGGGAACTGTCCAGGCAGCCAGTGGTATGTCATTTCTTAGTTTTGGAAGCTGCAGGCCCTGCACTTCCTATATAATCAGAAATATTTATCCCTCTCAGGTCTCTGAGGTGGTTGAAGAATAGATAGCTAGAGTCTCATAGTTAAATTTTGAGTTGTTTAGGAATCAAGAGGGCGTTCTGGATCTGAGAAGATGTTTTTAAAATTATGAGGCAAGTTAGTATGAAAGCTAGGTAGATATAGAACTTTAAACTCATGGAGATGGTTAGATAGTAGAATGTTAAAGTCAGGTGCCAAATACATATGGACTGGACATTGGGAATGTATGCTAAGCCATATAACTCTTATAATTGTGGCCTATTTATTTCTGTTGTTTTGTATTGTATTTTTTATTATAAGAGAAAGAACCATTTGTTGGACTGAAAGGGGGAGCTGTTGGGGGGAAAAAGATACAGCTTAAACTAAAAAAAAAAAGGGTAGAGGATTGGGGGGTTGAGGGTGAAGAGGGTGGAAGGATGGGACAGGAGGGGGGAGTAGGGAGGGGATTTTGATTGAGATGTAACTTGAAGAAAAAAAAATAAATTATAAAAAAATAAAAAAATAAATAGTTATAAGGTATGCCAACACACAAGTCTGGGCCTGATGGGATCCTAGCGCTGAGAGTGGAAGTGGATACATACCCCCTTACCCAGAAACTATCTCCAGTTAATAACTACTCACAAATAAGAAATTAAGTCTTCTCTAATGGAGTCTCACTGGGTATACAAATCACTCTTAAGGTCACACTCAGCAGTAGATGCCAACACAAAAAGAACTCAATGGTATTTTTGGAAAGTTTTTGGTCACATAATGGCATGGGCATTTTTTTTTTCTTTTCTTACTGTAAAGGTCTTTTGCTTTTATAGGATAATTTCTAATTTTGTGTTTTTAGGGGATTTCTGTGCATACCAATACATGTGTCCCTATGTCTGTATGTGTTTCTTGTGTTTTTTCTTTACTTTTGTTTTTCTGTTCATTTGTTATATCCTATTCAAGTTTGTTTGTTTTTATCTTATTTATTTTTATCTCTCTAGCTTTTTTAGATGCTATTTCCTAATAAAAGAGCAAAAAAAGTGAAGATTTGGGTGGATCAGGAGGATGATGAGGTGATATGCATTCTAAATGTTAATTAACCTGCTTCCAGACATCTGCTTGCTATACATCAAGTAATGCTATGTTACCTTGCTTTCAAATTATTGTCTCTGACTGGCTTTAATAAAATGCCAAGGCCTGTGATTAAGCAGAGAGAAAGGTAGGCCTGGCAAAGGTTCTCAGGCTTCTGGGGCAGACAGAGGAAGAAGAAGCCAGGAGCAGGAAGGAAAACACATGCCATGGGTTTGACAAAAGAACCTCATTCCATGTGGCCTGGAACATTGGCAGAGTATGGAGAATAACAGCCCAGGGAACATATGTATGTATGGGGTCCTATTTAGGGAATAGCATTAAAAGCTAGCATAAGATGGGCTAAGAATGCACAATCTAGGCTAAGGCTTGTTAAAATCCATGTGGTGTGTGTGTGTTTATTTATAATGGCAGGTTAAGGATTAACACCGCCCACCAATTAAGGATAATTTAAATACTGGTAATAATTTAAATACCTAATTTCAACAGGAGGTGGGGAAGATATGGGAGGAGTTAGGAGAAGGAGAACCATAATCAGATGTATTATATTAAAAAAAATCTATTTTCAATGAAAAACAGAAAATAAGATATGACACTAAAAACACTAATTTTAACACAAATATTAAAACATGCAGAGATTTTAGTGAACTCCTAATTTTAAAAGCCAAACCAAGAAAAACAAACAACAGGTAAGTGTCCTTCCAGGGTCATAAAACTAGCTGATAATAGGTAACATTAGTACCTCAACTCTCCAGCATCAGAACTTATACTCTTTTTTAGACCATCCTTCTACCCACTTAAAGCTTTGGCTCTAAGAATGAAAGTTTTACCATACAAAGAAACATAACATATTAAATTCAATTAAGTCAAGACATGATTATTATATTAAGATAGCATCTGCAGCACCATTTAATGCATCACATCCTATTTAGCTGAAGAGCTAGGTCACAGGCAAAAGTGTGCATTAAACCTCTGGCTTGGCTTTTAAACTAGCATACTCTACATAAAGATGAGGTACCACACCATTTCTGCATATTTAATTCTTTGACAGTCAATATATTGCTTTGGTTGTGTAAGAAATAATTTTATCAGAACAGTGAAGGGGGCGGTCTTTTCCTTGATTATGTCCAGAAAACTTTGTGAATATGCTTAATGTTAAAGTGAAGATGAATCAAAAGAACAGGAGACAAAGAATACATATGAAATCTTGCCCTGTATTTTGCCTCTGGAGAATTCTTTGTCATGAAGAATATGAATGTGAGGTGGGGTGGGCCAGTATAGGAAAGGAGTAACTGCAAGCTGCCATGCCAGGTTTAACAACAATCATCAAGAGGGGCTTTGGGAGTTCACCAGCTGCAAAGTTTTTGTGTTAGGCTGTGATTCCAAAGGGAGAATAGGAGGCCCTGAATAATGATGTCAAAAGGGTTTTTACATGCCCAGGAAGCCATTTCAAGAAAACATAACAACAAAAATCTAGATTTGTTCTTAATGGAGATTAAGAACTTTGGAGATAAGAAAGATAACACAATGAACTACCAGAGGATATATTAGAGGAAAAGATAACAGAGGATATAAACAAGTAATATCATCTAACTTATTGTTCCTGGCACAATCAGAACATATATTGTAAAAGGGAACATATAATAGTTTAACTGTAAAATTCCAAAAGAATAAAACAAATATTTTTTGAGAATAAAAAGAGAAATTAGAATAATTTCAAGAGTAATTCTTTAACTTAAAAAGCACTTTCACATCATACCAATACTGAGTATTGTCACAGGAATTGCTTTTTAAAATCAGAATATATAATTCATAGTGACGGCTTCAACACAATTTTGCAGAGGTAGAATTAAGGCGTACTAGTGAGAAAGTTTTACTGGTTTTTGTTCTGTTGCTTTAGCATTTTACCCTATCACAGCTCAGCAAATACGGTAAGTTCAGAATCTATCCAAAAGTCAAAATACTCCCCACCGACCCAGGGAAAATGAAGAGATTAAAGAAGAATATCTTTATATAACACAATATATACATATATATTGAATGCAGACTAAACTATTACCTATCATTTTGTCCTAAAACACAATTTACAAGTTCCTAATCAGTATTATAAGCAATTTTATGTCAAATATCAAGGGTATCTTCAGCCTATTTCCAGTTTAGTTACTCTAAATAAGGCATGCTTTTCTTTCCCTGTGTCTTACCAATCTCTGCTATAGATTCTGTATTTGGTGCAAAAGGCTTTCCCGATTAACATACATTTGTATGTAGATTAAACAACAAACAGGTACCTCTCAAATGAAAGGGTATTACTATAGTCTTCATATAGAAGTCTAAACCTCTAAAATTTAAAGGAGATAGTACAAGATGGTTTATTTACAACAATGGATAGTGTTTTGTCAAAAAGTTTTGGCTAAAGGTTACTTAACATAGTAATAGGACTGTAGGAAAACAATGAAATGTATCATTAGGCAAATCACAGACAAAAACCTGGGACATTATATTTTCTTCCATGTGATCTACAACTCAAAAATTCTAATAGTGTAATATAATTTCACAACTGTCAAAGGAAGAATTTTAATAAACAGAAAACATAAATGTATTTTATAAGGTACATAGTGTACCTGGATACTGTTTATATATGAGTCTTGGAATATATAAATATTTATTTTGCATAATTTTATGTTTTAAAAATAATATTGCTTTAGAATCTAAAGAATCAAAGCTTTCCTTTAAGACTTTGAAAGAAGCAGCTGAAAAAAAAAGTTGTGGGTAGGCAAGAAATCTGACATACTTCCTAAATAAGACTCCTTTATTTATTACTGTTTTGCTCTACTAGACAACTGCAAGAAGTAAAACCTTATATTCACAGGTTTAGTGTCAACATGCATAATCTTGACCACTTAAAAAGAAACTTTTGTTAGTACTAATAAACGGCTATTAGTTCATGTAAAACCATAACCAATTCAGTAGACAAATAATTAAAATACTGACAGAAAATATCTTTATAAATTTCTATGTATAGTTTCATAAAATTTTTTAACTTTTTAAAGTACACAGATCCCCAAAAATTTTTACTGTTTAATGATTAACACAGTAAAACAAAAAATCAGCAATATATAAAGGCTACATTAGTCATACAAAATATCCAGATGTAATGGTTTGCTGTGTTCTAAAGAAGCTATTCTCTCCAGAGTAGCTGTGTAACTAGGACATCTACATGAGAAACTGACCAGAACAGGCCCTTACAGACCCACCAGGGTATATCTGGACATACTATACTCGTCGGACTTTCAACATCCTGAATCTTAAGTCAAAGCTACACTTAGCATATGAGTCAGAGTGACATCTAGTGGCAAGTTGACAGTTGGTACTACATTACTTGCAGATACAAATGATCAGCAGATACAAACGGTACCTAGGGCAATGATGCTCCACATACATTCTACTCTGACATTTGAAGCTAAGATTCCTATTGCTTCAAGTATTCTGAACTTTTGCTTCATTTCCTCAACACCTCCAGTCCTGTTTTCTCTCTTATTTTTTCAAGTGTTTTCTTCTTTATCTAGTTCTGCACAGAATCTAGGATTAACCCATATTTTTCTCATTTACTTTTTCTTTCACTGTATATATTCTATCATATTCTACCCTGTTTCATAAGCTGTTTCTGTTTATTTCTTCTGAGGGTAACTATATTAAGTTATGAAACCTAAGCCAACTGAGCCCACTGTAATTCATGCAACCTTGGGAAATTGTTCATTTCCAGCTGACTTAACTATGTGTCAGTGACCCAAAGTATCACAACATCCCAACTTTAACCTATTCAAAAATAGTCACCCCTATACTCCATCCTCCTTACCTAAAATAGAAAACAAGGGACAACTAAATGTATATAACTTCAAGCAAGGTTCAAGGTCTCAGCTCAGTTTTAAAGTCTATTCAGAATACATTTCCTTCCCCTATGTCAAAGACACAGGATTGACCATTTTAAGAGCTGCCTCCTTTTTTAAGTGTCCCATTTTTTTTGTTCTTTAATATTTACTAATGTCTATTTTTTCTTGGATCTATGGAATTTTTCTCTGTATTTGGATGCGTTCTCTACAATCTATGAACATGTTCAACATGTTTCCACCTCAAGGATCTTTCTCTGAACCACTGCAATCTAATTTCTTTCCTTTTACCAAAAACTCAAAGGAAGACTATGCTTCTTTCCATTTCCTTAATATTCCTTCTTTCTTGAACCCTTGACAATTTGCTTTTTATCATTACAATTCTATTGACATTAACTGCTTAGAGATGATCAATGAGCATATCATTAGTGTTCTCTTTACATTCTTCTGAAATTGAGATAATTTCTTTCTGCCTTGGCTTCAAAAGTGCAGTAATTCTCTTGTGCTCCTTTCAAACTCCTCTGCCTTCTCCTTACACAGCCTGAATTAAATATAGTATCTATACCTACCTTCAGTAAACTAAAGGTGGAAGTCTTCTCTGTGAAGAAAGTAGCTCATTTAGTAAATGACAATTAATTTCCCTGTACATTTAGCCCAAATCTTTAGCCTGAAAACTGTCAGTCGTCCCATCCCTTCTCCACCCTCTCCTACATGCACACAATATGTCAGAGCACAGCAATCCTAGGCCTTGTCTTCCGATTCCAGCTACTTCTTCAAAATCCTCTGACATTGAACACACTACTCTTTATATAGTAGGGTGAATGTTGGGAGACAGCCACGGACAGCAAACAGCTCAAGCTGTGGCAAAGCTGGCTGAGGGTTTCCAGAGGTTAGACAGCCTCCAGAAACTTCAGCTCTGCTTTGTATAATAAGCTGACTTTGATTTGCCAATCTACAATTCACTCAGCCAAACCTTTACTAGCGCCAGGGGAAAAGAACAGGTATCTGGCTGGTCTAGCACAGTTGAGCTGACTTGGTGGTGTTGTGTATGGGTCTGAAAAAGATTGTTAGAATATTTTTTAAATTGATTTAACATGACTGATGATATATTTTACCTTAAGTACAATACCAACAATCACTGACTGAGATAACATTATTAACATATCTGGAAAGCATAAAAAGCTGTTTTTCATTCAAAATCGAGCATCTATGCACTTGAAATGAATTAAAGTGATATGGTACAGCCATTTTAAATGTCCTGAAACAATGAATAAATTATAGTAACCATAAACAGTGCTTTCTAAACAGCTCTGACACTGAAATGAACACTCTTATTTAATGACATTAATTCAGCCTTTTGTGATCAATACTATAAATGTTATGGAAATTTTATACTACGCGCATTCATTACCTAAATTTCATAGTGATAGATCTGTTAAATTAATTCCTAAACAATTATGTTTTAAAGATTAATAATGACTTGCCAAATTTTCCAAATATTATTTAAATTAATATAAGTCTTAGATTTGGCATTTTCAGCTTTTTTTCTTCTCCAAATGCAAGAAAACTGTAACTTTTAAAATGGCAGAATTACTCTGCAGGTTTGTTAGTGGCCTAAGTTCCTTTAGTACCTTAGTAGCTTCTTGGTGGTCTGAAAGCTTTGTTCCACAGAATTATGCTCTAAACAGTTGTGAAACTTGAAGACAGTGTCACAAACTTTAACTAGACTCAGTTAACATTTCTGATCAGGGCTGGCTAACTTAGACCACATCTAGGCCTATCAAGCAAGGGAAGTACTATCCAAAATGGGGACCTTTGGGAAATTATTCCTATTTCCTCAACAGATCCTTTTTTATATCTCCTTTTTAAATTTTTTAAAAACTATTCTTTACTGTATCCAGTTTCATATTTCTTGCACTGTATCATACCATTTTGTCAAGCCTTAGTTAATTTGCCCAAATGTTCCACACATTTCAAGACTTACTACTCTCCCTCCACCACTCCTTATCTCAGCAGGCAACAATAATGTTAAATTGTTTTAAAGAAATTGGTGAAAAAACGTGTACTTTTTAGTAGATAAACAAAAAAAAATCTTGCCTAACTTGAATTCAAGAAAATTTATTGAAATAAAATGAAAGTCAAGAATACAACACAAAGTATTTAGCTAGAAGGAATTCCTACAAAAGCAGAAACTTCAATTCTATGCAGTTTCTTTCCTTCCCTTTTCCTGGGCTTCCTGGTTCTCAAAATGTTCTGGTAATGTCAGAAATCTCACACACACACACACACACACACACACACAGGATATCCACTTGTACATCTCAATAAGCCTATGAAATACGTTTTTTATAAGAAGCAGACACGTGGTTCATCGAGAGAGAGAGAGAGTTAGTTTATTTGATAATGGTTCTTTTTATTTAGTTATTAAAAAAAATAAAACAAGATAGAAAATGTTATTTCATTGAAGTTGACAAGGCAAACCAACAAAAAGAAAATAAACCCAAGAGAAGGCACTAGAATCAGAGGCCCACTGGTTCATACTCAGGAGTCCCATAAAAACACTGGACTGAAAGCTGTAAACACACACAGAGGACCTGGTGCAAACCCATGGCCTGCACTGTGCTTGCTGCTCCAGTTTCTGTGACTTCATCTCAGGCTTGCTTAGTGGACTCAGAAGTATTTATTCTCCTGGTGTCATCCATCCCTGTTGGCTCTTCCACTCTTTCTGCAGGGTCCCTAACTCTGAGTGGAATGGTTTGATAAAGACATCCCACCTAGAGCTGTACGTTTAACAGTGGTTCTTTTGTAAATCAATGTTGAAAGTATCAAGATTAAACAGAAATAAGTGGTTTATTCTAGAGTATGTGCATGGTTAACCATGTAGTATGAATTTTCAAGAATCCCCAGTGATTTTCTGCTGTCTACTTCAGAAGCTCTAACTCTTTGACAGCCAAAGGCTTAATCTGTTGAATGTGCTGTCAGAACAGGAATGTTGAAACATTACAGAGAACCTCTAAAACTAAGATGAAGATGCCACCAAAGCCCCTTATCAAAATCAAGATGAAGAAACGAGTCTCCTTGTGTCAAAAACCTAACAGAGTTCAGCACTTAATTTAAAATTTGTCTTGATTTATTGCCTATGTACTTATATGTTGCTCTTGTTCCTTCAGTAAACAGTGAAAGTACAGAAATACACTATATAAATACTTTCGTAAGGATTGCGTTATTTCTGACTGTTGTCCAAGGGTACTCATTAATACAAAACTCTTACCACTATTAAGAAAGTGCTAGCCTGTACAGTATATTCTATCTGCATGTTCTTAAAGCAAGATTCTTTAAATTTCTTCTAGCACATCAAATATAAAAAGTAAACTCAAAACATTTTATATTTGAACTCCAAATCCATTATAGCAATCATTTTCTTACTTTCATTTTTACCCAACTTTTAATTGTCATAATTAGCAAGGATTAGTTGTTGAATTTATGTATCTGTATCTCATTTTACTGTCAAGAGCAGTACGCAACCAAGAGTGGTGATTTTGCTCCCCCCCTTTAATGGATATCTAGCAGTATTTGAATGTTTTTTGTTACTGCAGCTGGGGGAAGGAGGGAGCAGGGATACTTAAGAGTCCACAAAACAGCCTCCTTTGGCTCAAATGCTAAGATTAAGAAATTATTTTGTGGGGCTGGAGATATGGATCCGTGGTTAAGGTCATTTGCTGCTCTTACAGTGGATTTTGGCTCCTAGGACACACATGGCAGCTCATAATCACCTGTTAACTCTAGTTTAAGAGAATTAAATGCCCTCTTCTGAGCACTATACACATATGGCCATATACAGACATACACACACAATACACATAAAATAAAAACCTTTAGAAGAAGAAAAGGGAGGAGGAAGTAACTCAAGAGAGTAAGGACACAGACTGTTTTGATTCGTAATCTTCCCAGAGTGATTTGATGTATATGAAACAGTGGATAAACACATCATTCAAGATGCCTTCTTCTCATGGCTTCTTCTTCTTCCTTGCTTGTCTTCAGCCACATTTGCAAAACCATAAGAAAGACTAGATATAAATGGCTAAAAGTTCAGATATACATTAGTTCTTAAAATGCCAAGACTACTGGATAAATCAGCTTCCTATAAATCATGTACTCTGCTAACAAAAATATAAATTAAATCACAAAGAAAATGCTTAGAATTCTCTAAAGTGTTTTATGCATGAACAGGTACTAGATGCAACAAACATGTTCATAGAGACCAGAACACAAGTCCAGGACTGCCCACAAATCAAAGACAGGTCCTTACTAAAACATCAAAACAAACTCTAAAATTCCCATGTAGTATGCATGAAAGTGTGAAGCTGCTTCTTGTCTTCCTGAAGTCATTAGGCAAGACCAAAGGACTTAGGAAGCTGCAGGAAGCACCCCAATGACCTACTGTCATCCAAGGAAGTACTTGCAAAGACTTTGTTAGCACAAATGAGACTTTGGTCATATACCAAAGACTAATTATACATTAATTATAGATAAATGGATCTCAGTTTCTCACTGCAACTTACAAATGCAGAAGGGAAAAGCAAGAAGAAAATGTTTGCTATAAGTCAGAAATTAAGAGACTGATGCTAGGTTCCGAAATATAGGTACAGAATAAGAGCATAAATGTATACATACATACATTTTCTAATGTTAATACTTAAAGAGCCAGAGAGCACTGACACCCAATACAATAATCTAGTACCTAATTTGGGGTTCTAAATATCATTCTCTATCAAAACTGAACAAAACAAAAACAAGGGCAAAAGACTCAATATATTACCTAGAAAACAACTGATTCTGATTCCAGAATTTTACAAGGTGAGCCTGGAACATGCTACTGTACCAGACAGTAAAAGGTGTTCAAAGAATTGTAGAGACATATTAAACCACTTGAATCTAAGGAGCTCCAATTAGCCAGATGTGTGAAAATCTGCATATCAAAATACTTGCAATCAAGAATTACTGCTGACTTATTTGTAATGTCTAGAAACTGGAAACAACCCAGATGTCCCTCAACAGAGGAATGGATAGAAAAAACTGTGGTACGTACATCTACACAATGGAATATCTCTCAGTCATCAGAAACAATGAAATCATGCAATTTGCAGCCAAATGGATGGAACTAGAAAAGCTCATCCTGAGTGAGCTATAACCCAAACTCAGAAGGATGCACATGGTATCTACCCACTTATAATCGGATTTTAGCCATATAGTACAGGATATCTATACTACAACCAATGCACCAAAGAGAACATGAACATAGACTTTTTTTCCTGTCAGTGAGACACCCTGCCCTAGTGGTGCTGCCTTGTAGGTCCCCAGTGTATGAGGAGGCTCTTGGCCCTCATATGACTGCTGAACTGGGGCGGGGGACTGTTATGTAGGGACACTCTACTCCAGAGGAGTGGGATGGAAAGGATAGGGGGTAGAGGGTGGGACTGGGAAGGGTGGAAAGAGGACATTGTGATGGAGATGTAACTTGAAGTAATAAATAAACATTAAAAAAATAGAATTACTGCTGAATATGGAAATAAATATCTAAAATTATAGCAATGGAAATGTTCGGTTGGGAATATTGAGTTCAAGGACAACCTGGGCTACATAGCAAAATTTGTTTCAAATAAATATATATATAATTTAAAAATAAAGAAAAAACACAAATCATCAAGTCTATTATAGCGCATCCCAGATATACAACCTACATCACATCATGAGAAACATCAGACAAGCCCCAAGATGTGGTCTTTCCACAAAGTTAGCGTGGAGTCTTGAAAAAGGATCGAGGTCATAAAAGAACCCTTTGGGGCCATTCTGGATAAAAAATATTTAACGAGTCTTAACAATCAATATATGTATTAGAGTTAAAATACTGCAATAAAAGATATTAATTAAATAACTGGCAAATTTGATTAAGGTTTGAGTAGCTGTAGTTGACTGATGTATTTTTGACTGGGGAGTTGATACTCTTATAAAAAGCATTTTCTTTGATAGAAAAATAAGCCAAAGTATAAGTAACAGAGTATTTATTCAATCATGAAGGGAAAAGGTCATCATTCTTACCACTTTTCTATAGTTTTGTAATTATTCAAAAATATAAATAAAAAAGAAATAAAATTATGTTTTCATTTGTACTTTGTAGATTAATTTAGCATTTAAGACTTAATTAAATAAATTCTGGTGATAAATCTCCTTTACTCACTTGTTGTCCACATAAATATTAAGTCCTCTACTGATACAATAGGCAATGGGTGTATTACAAAAAACGTAAGCAAAAATCACTGCTTTCGGGAGACTGTACCCTGACAGAAGAGAAGCAGCATGCCAAGAAGAACACAGAACAGAAAAGACACGAATGTAAAGCTTCGAAGGGAAAACTGAAGTCTCTAGCTACAAGGTTATTAAGGAAGTCTCTTTAAGGAGATAACTTTAATACTAACATAATTAATTTAGATCCATATTGCAAAGTCATCTACTCATTAAAAATTCTTATAATCCAAAATTCTGTAACATTCTAGCTGTTCTGATACTCATCTGTTATGTGTAAAAGCAAATAATCTGAATACCTAATAAGCCCTGTGCTTGTCGGGTGTGGGTGAAAAGGGTGTCACTGTCTTGCTGCTTTCACTCACTCACTATAAACAACGTCATTATGAAGTCTAGTTACTGTCACACTCGTCACAGTTTTGCTTTCTCTCAATGACTTCACTGTCTGAAAGGGTCCCCACATGCAAGTTTAAGTACTGATATAGTGGTTCTCTGTGCTAGAAAACTGTTATGAAATACCGACTGTTTAAGACAGGTCCATTCAGTCATGACTGAAGGTCTGGTGGCTATAAATTCAATGTCACAGAAATAAGACTTACTAAATGAGTCTTTAAAAAGAAACAAACATGTAACAATATTATATATGATCAACTGAGAAAAACAAGCAGAAATCTGAAGGAACCTGCCCTTAAAATTCCTTCTAGAAGCAATGATTAAGTATGTATATAGAGTTTTTATACCATGGCTACCATGAATAACAAGAATCAGCAGCATTTAAAATTGGTTCCTTAGGGGCCAAGATGCAAAAGCAAGAGAAAACAAAAATAACAAGACATTTTTTAAAAAATTGCACCTTTGGGGCTTTCAGAAGGTCAAAATTATCAAAAATAAGTTAAGAATGAGTATATGTGTTCTATCCTAAAGAAGATGAAGGCCAAATCTGGAGTTTTCATCAGGTGAACAAAAAACTGTGTAAATAGCAGGAGGACCAACAATGTGGCTCAGCAGGTAGAGGCACTCTGGTGCACGCCTGTAAACCTGAGCTTGATCCTTAGACCCACAAGGTGGCAGGAGAGAACAGACTCTCTTACTAAGCAAAAACTGTACTCTGAATTTCTCATGTATACTCTGTCCCCCAAAACATTCAAATAAATTAATGAGTAATATGAAAGAGAAAAGGAAATTTGAGAACTCAAAAACAGATGAAAAGAATTGATGGAAAAATCTAGTACCACATCAGATAACAAACAGGAAAAAGAAAACAACAGAATCACAAAACAAATACCCTCAAAAAAAAAAAAAAAGATGAACAATATTAGGTCATAAGAGGTAAAGTATATATACAAAAGATCTTTCCAAGTTTATTATTGCCATTTTACAGAAGAATTACCAGAAGAGTTTGTGGCTAAGAAATCCCTGTACTGATAAAAAGGTTTTCTATAATCTATATATCACTATCAAATATGGAGCCTAGATGAAATAAAAGGGAAAAAAAGGAAAAGAAACACATACACACTTCGAATTTTAAGAAAAGCAAAGATCTTTAAGAAGCTGAGGGAATAGTGCCCTGCCACATACAAGAGGTACTCACAGCTAACATGTTTCTCTCAGTGGTTACAATGGAAACTCAAAGTCAAAGGGATACCATCTTAGGTGGGCACAACAGAATGAAGTCTGACATAGAACTCTCTACCTCAAAAAAATAAAATAAACTTCAAATATACAAGCTAAATAAATAACCTTTCATACAAATCTCAGACATTAATGAATAAATAATAGCAATAATAATAAACAGTACATACATATACAACTATTCAACCGTGAATAGGAACTTCTGACATAAACACTATAACTTGGGTGAACCTTGAAAACATAGGACAACAAAAGGAAAAATACTCTATGACCCTATTTAATCATTTAAATACAATTCACAATTAAAATATAAAGGCTAGCTAGCTAGGAAGAGGCATCAGTTAGCTTAAAGATATTAAATTTTCTTAGGAAAATAATACAAATATACTTAAAGAAATTATCAAGGCATTTTAAGGAAGTAGTGAGTATTCTTTTGTTAAAGCAAAAGTCAATGAGAATTTTAGTTACTTTTTCCTGGAGTCTCTCTTGTTGACTCAACCACTGACTAATAAAAATCTCAAAACCCTTCCTTAAGGGTTAGGACTAGAGAAGGGTGTGATGGTGCATGTCTTTAGTCCCAGCATTCAGGAGGCAGAGATACGTAGATCTCTATGAATCCAAGGCCAGCTTGGTCTACATAGCAATGACTAAGCCAGCCTGAGCCACACACAGACACACACAGACACAGACACAGACACACACACACACACACACACACACACACACACACACACACACACA
>CAJQZJ010034210.1:2439265-2456295 GCA_907164525.1 Lophiomys imhausi | reverse complement strand
AGCACTGAGAAGCTGACAGGAGCACCTTCCGCAGCCAACCCTGGAGCGCATCCCAACTCCTTGCCCTCTAAATTCTTATTTCACTGTAGGTATCATTGAATAATAGAACATTTACACTTATATACCGCTTTACAAATAGAATATTTGGATAAAAATATAACCTTTAAAAATAAAAGTACAAGCTATATGTCACTATTGACTCTAATTTCAAAGATCTTATTTCAAAATTTTGTCATCAAAATATACATAGAATAGAATGGCATTTCAATAAAAATGACAAAAAATAACATCAATCCCTAAATTGGATTTATCAAGCAATATTCAAGAACCTTATGTTGTAATGATTAAAGGGTATAAAAATGAAATTATTATACTCAAAAGGCAAATAGTTAATTCTTAAGAAAGATAAATACATCTATGTTGTGTATCTATGGTAACATTTTTTTTTTTTTTTTGGTTTTTCGAGACAGGGTCTCTCTGTGTATCCTTGGCTGTCCTGGACTCACTTTGTAGACCAGGCTGGCCTCGAACTCACAGTGATCCGCCTGCCTCGGCCTCCCAAGTGCTGGGATTAAAGGCGTGCGCCACCACCGCCCGGCTTATGGTAACATTTTTAATCCTCATTTCCGGGTGAACAGAATGAAGCAGGTTAGACTGTCAGTATAATTCTCCATTCATGTGATTTACTTAATACCATTAACTAAAATATATACATATGCTGGGGTAAATGGCTATTTTTTTTTAAAAACTCTGACTAAAATGTATACCCATTTAGAAAAGGATTGCATGTTCATATTAACATTTTAAATACAAATTGTTAATCCTGAGTACTGACCTCCAGAAAACAAAAGCAGTTTAAAAATACATAGAAACAAAGGATGGATATTAAAGAAAAGAAACTGAAAAGTCTATATTTAACTGGCTCTTCAGTCATTAGAAAGGTGCCCATAACCACCATATGTTACTCAAATATGTTATCACACCTACAATTTCATCATATGTCTCCCAAGAAATTAATTAGCTCTAACTTTTTCAACTTTGACAAAAACGTCTGCATCAGTCAGATTACTAGCTGTTGCAAACATTTCAAAATTCAAAGCTTTCTTCAGCTTGTATTTAACCTTTTAATTACTATTAATCATTTAGCAACATTTAGAACAGCATTCATTAGACAGATGTCTAATTATAGAATTTTGAATAATGTAAATTCATTTACACTTATATTTATTCTTGGTGCATATTTGCTTGGTGCTTTTACAAAATAAAACTAAGGTTTAAAACCATCATTTAACAGCTGTAGTAAAGAAGAAAATAACCAGAAATGTTCATGTTCTCTAAAATCTAAAAACGCATTAGTTTAGATGACTTACAGTAATAATGAACTCAATGATTATAAAATTTGTAGTTAAAAAAGAAATCTATAATAGCTATGAGGTATGTTAAAGACTTTATAAACTACCAGTGATAAGAAATGAATGTTAGCCGGGCGGTGGTGGCGCACGCCTTTAATCCCAGCACTTGGGAGGCAGAGGCAGGCGGATCTTTGCGAGTTCGAGGCCAGCCTGGTCTACAAAGCGAGTCCAGGACAGCCAGAGCTGTTAAACAGAGAAACCCTGTCTCGAAAAACCAAAAAAAAAAAAAAAGAAATGAATGTTACTAAGAGAAAAACTATCAGAAACCAATTAACCATCAAACTAAAAACCACTCCATCCTGTTTGATCCTGAACCAAAGTTTAAAACATAAACAGACGATAATTCCCTGCTGTTAATTCTCACTCTTCCTCTTCACAGCTACCCAGGTTAAGGTACCAATGCCTTCATTATAATAATACCCTGCATTATTCTTAATGGAAAAGACCCTTACAGGAACAACAAGATGGCTCAGTGGACAATGACACCTAAGCAAACCTTGACAACATGAATTCCACTCCCATGGATCCACACAGGAGGAGGAGAGAACCTATTCCCATTAGTCATCTTACGATCTTCACATACACACCATACATATATATACACATGCATATACATATACAGTAAGTGAATAAAAAGTTTTTCAAACATATATATATATATGTTTGAAAGGTAAAACACTTATACACCTAATGTAAAATAAATCTTTTGTTAACCAGAAATGATGCCTTATTTCTCTCTGAAATCCCTAAACCTATAAATTCTGGAAAAAATGAGTCTCATAATATTTTTCACTAACAAAAGCAATACCTCAGAAATATCAGTATAGTAGCTAACAATGTAACAGAATCAAAATTTAAAGTTCATAAATGTTGTATGATGATTTGTATTATATGTGTGTATACTATTCTCAGCTGAGGAAGAAAACAAGTGCTCATTCAAATTTAGTAAGTATTTACTAAGGTCCTGCTGTGTTACAGATAATATCTGATTTATATTAAGAAAAGAACACTAACTACCTTGTCTTGGCTGCAGAAAATACTTGGATTTACAAAATCACAAAGGAGGAGATATATAGACAACCTGTGATCAAACGTTTCCTTGGGGACAAAAAATCCTAGAACTAATCAAATAAATGTCTGCTTTGAAGAAATTAACAGCACAAAATAATACCCTGTGTTTAGAAGGCAGAACATCGGGCATTTCCTATACAATGTTCTAAAGAAGCCTAGTGATTTGTCAGAGAAAAGATGGAAGAGAATAGTATTGGCAAAACGATATTATCTGTTTGGAGAAATTTATGATGACAATGAAACATCCATGAAAAGGTTTTAAATATTAAGCCAGAACACTTAGAGAAGTCCATTTCTCCATTGGAACTATAGTTTGATTACTGAATGTCACTGAAGACCGTATTTTATAGGGCTGGTACCCAGGTGGCACTATTGGTGGCCTTAGGAGCCTAATGAGAAGTCCTTAGGTCAGTGGCGAATGTGTTCTCACATTGTGGAATTCTAGTCACATTCTCACTGTTTCCTAGTTTCCCAGGTAAACATTTTTCTGTGTCAGAATTTTTTCATCATAAGACACCCTGGTCAGATGCCAAAACAAATGTAGTTGGCAATTCTCAAACTACAGCCTTCCTCCCATATGGGGAATCAAGATAAATCCTTTCTCTTTGCAAGTGCTTCAGGTATTTTGTTATAGTGATCTGAAGCTTAAACACTGCATTTCAACAAACGTTGGAACTCACTGATTCATAGCCAAATGCATAGCTGATATAGCAGAAAAGGCAAGAATTTACAGCAAATCAAAGAAGCTCATAAACTGGGTAAGAAAGGGCTATCTATCTTCATATGTCATGGGTAGCTGAGAAGATGCATCTGTAAAGTAAAATATCAGGAAGTCAAAGAAGGTATATATATCAGCAGGGAAGAGGTTAACAAACACATAAAATTATGAAGTCTCGGTAAATTACTATTAATTAAAAGATGAATATTCAAACTAACAACGCATAAACTATTTTCTTCAATAATTGATTTAGTTTATATTATAATGTATAATTGAGGTTATATAACAACTTATTCTATAAGCATATTTAACATTTATTTTGATATTTTATTTAAATATTTATGTAAGCAATTAGGAGCTCACTAATGAATGAATTCACTTTTACCAATAGCTTTTTTTTTACAGAAACATTTTCACAGTATTATTTTTTTTCCTTTATTTTTATTTCTTCAAGTTACATCTCAATCGCAGTCCCCTCCCTATTCCCCCTCCAGTCCCACCCTCAACCCCCCATCCTCTTCCCTTCTTTTTCTTTTAAGTTTAGGTATATCTTATTTCCCCCTACAGTTTCTCCTTTCAGTCCAACAAATGGCTCTTTCTCTTATAATAATAAATACAATACAGTACAACAGAGGTAATTAGGCCACAGTTATGAGGGTTATATGACTTAACGTACATTCCCAATGACCAGTCAATATGTATTTGCTACCTCACTTTAACATTCTACTATCTAAACATCTCCATGAGATTAAAGTTTGATATCTGACTCAACATTCATACTAATTGCAACACAATTTTAAAAGTATCTTCTTAAACAACTCAAACAGATAGACTCTATCTATCTGTTCTTCAATCACCTCAGAGACCTGAGAGGGATAAATATATCTGATTTTATAGGAAGTACAGGGTCTGCGGCTTCCCAAACTAAGAAATGACATACCAGTGGCTGCCTGGAGAGTTCCCATTTTCTCTCCATACATTACAGCATCGCTCTTCAGTCGTTTGGCCCCACTTCTCTGACAGACATTGATTGTAGAGCAGGGGTTATGAAGAACTTACTGACCCTGTCTTGGCAGAGCTAGGCTGTCGACTTACCTGCTTCCAGGTTTTGTCCTTTTTGGACAGCATTCTGTCTACAGTTGCAGCAAGGGGCTTCTCCTACCAAGACATAGGCTTGCGACTAATTCAATCATCTCCCACTGGAGATTCTTCAATGCTCATCTTCTACTTGGAGAATAGGGGGTGCTGTCAGGAGTTGATAGGTCTTGATATAAAAAAATCTAAAGTTGCCGGGCAGTGGTGGCTCACGCCTTTAATCCGAGCACTTGGGAGGCAGAGGCAGGTGGATCTTTGTGAGTTCGAGGCCAGCCTGGTCCACAAAGTGAGGCCAGGACAGCCAGGGCTGTTACACAGAGAAACCCTGTCTCAAAAAACCAAAAAAAAAAAAAAAAAAAAAATCTAAAGTTACGAAAACATCTTTGAATGCCATATTCTGCAGATCTCTTGAGGTTTTTGAAGAGGCCCTATCTATCTCTTATATTAGGGTAAGCAGATGTTGCTTGTCTCTTAGCAGGTTTATTTCTGATTAGCTCAGCAAGTAACTATAATAGGCTGTCATACTACCTAAAAGAATGACTGGCTTGCATAATCATTAGTTTACATTTCTTAATTATCCTAAACAGTTTATGACAGTTAGTAGTAAAAGGCCGAAACATCACATTTCATTTTTTTTCTTTACCTCCTAACCATTCCATCCCATTTCTCTGGGGTGGGGTGTCCTTATATAACAGTCCCTCATCTCAGTTGAGAGGTCGTATGAGGGCCAAGAGCCTCTTCATTCATTGGGAATCTATGAAGCAGTACCATCAGTGAAAAGTGTCTCGTTGCCTGGGAGAGAGAACTACTAAACAAACAAATCAATAAGCATACAATAGATAAAAAAAGACTAAAAAATAGAAAAAAATATAACTAATACATAAAAAATAAAAATTAAAAATAAGAAGTCTATGTCCAAGTTCCCTTTGGTGTGTTAGTTGTAGTATTGATACCTTCTACTATATAGCTAAAATCCTACTATAAGTGAATAGATGCCATATGTGTCCTTCTGAGTCTGGGTTAGTTCATTCAGGATGGGCTTTTCTAGTTCCATCCATTTGGCTGCAAATTGCATAATTTCATTGCTCCTGATAGCTGAGTAATATTCCATTGTGTAGATGTACCACAGTTTTTTAACCCATTCTGCGGTTGAGGGACATCTGGGTTGTTTCCAGTTTCTAGCTATTACAAATAAGGCTGCTATAAACATAGATGAGGAAACTTCCTTATGATTCCGTGAAGAGGCATTTGGGTGTATACCCAGAAGTGGTATGGCGGGGTCCTGAGGCAGAGCTATTACAAGTTTTCTAAGCTATCGCCAGACTGACCTCCACAGTGGTTGCATAAGCCGGCATTCCCACCAGCAATGGAGTAGGGTACCCCTTTCTCCACACCCTCGCCAGCATGTGCTGTCAATTGAGTTTTTGATCCTAGCCATTCTGACAGGTGTGAGATGGAATCTCAGAGTCGTCTTGAGTTGCATTTCTCTGATGATTAAGGATGTTGAGCATTTCTTCAAGTGTCTCTCAGCCATTAGGGATTCCTCCTTTGTGAATTCTCTATTTAGCTCTGTCCCCCATTTTTTGATTGGATTATTTGGTTTCTTGGCATTTAATTTCTTGAGTTCTTTGTAGATTTTGGATATTAGCCCTCTGTCAGATGTGGGGTTGGTGAAGATTTTCTCCCAGTCAGTAGGCTGCCGTTTTGTTCGAATGACAGTGTCCTTTGCCTTACAGAAGCTTTTCAGTTTCATGAGGTCCCATTTATTGATTGTTGATCTCAAGTCCTGAGCTGTTGGTGTTCTGTTCAGGAAGTTGTCGCCTGTGCCAATTAGTTCGAGGGTTTCTCCCACTTTATCTTCTAGTAGATTTAGTGTGACCGGCCTTATGTTAAGGTCTTTGATCCACATGGACTTAAGTTTTGTACAAGGTGATAAGTATGGGTCTAACTTCATTCTTTTACAAATGGACATCAAGTTGGACCAGCACCATTTGTTGAAGATGCTGTCCTTCTTTCATTGTGCCGTTTTGGCTTCTTTGTCAAAAATTAGATGGCCATAAGTGTGTGGGTCTACTTCTGGATCATCAATTCGATTCCATTGATCTACTGGTCTGTTTCTATACCAATACCATGCTGTTTTTACAACTATTGCTCTGTAGTACAGCTTGAAATCTGGGATGGTAATACCTCCAGATGTTTTTTTATTGTACAGGATTGATTTAGCTATTCTGGGCTTTTTGTTGTTCCATATAAAACTCAGAATACCTCTTTCCAAGTCTATAAAAAATTGTGTTGGTATTTTGATAGGAATTGCATTCAATCTATATATTGCTTTTGGTAGGATAGCCATTTTTATTATGTTCATCCTACCTATCCATGAGCATGGGAGATCTTTCCATCTTCTAAAGGCCTCTTCCATTTCTTTCTTCAAGGGCTTGAAGTTCTTGTTGTACAGGTCCTTTACTTACTTGGTTAGAGTTACCCCCAGGTATTTTATGTTGTTTGTGGCTATTGTGAATGGGGTTGTTTCCCTTATTTCTTTCTCAGCCCATTCCCATTTGTTTGTTGTATAAAGAAGGGCTTCTGATTTTTTTGAATTGATTTTGTATCCAGCGACTTTGCTGAAGGTGTTTATCAGCTGTAAGAGTTCTCTGGTGGAATTTTTGAGGTCGCTTATGTATATTATCATATCATCTGCAAATAGGGATAATTTGACTTCTTCGTTTCCGATGTTTATCCCCTTGACGTCCTTTAGTTGCCTTATTGCTCTAGCAAGAACTTCAAGTACTATATTGAAGAGATATGGTGAAAATGGACATCCTTGTCTTGTCCCTGAGTTTAGAGGAAATGCCTCAAGTTTCTCACCATTTATTTTGATGTTGGCCACTGGCTTGCTGTATATTGCCTTTATTATTTCTAGGTACGGCCCTTGTATGCCCATTCTCTACAGAACTTTTAGCACGAAGGGGTGTTGGATTTTGTCAAATGCTTTTTCTGCATCTAGCGAGATTATTATGTGTTTTTTTTTTCTTTCATCTTGTTTATATGGTGAATGACGTTGATAGATTTTCATGTGTTGAACCATCCCTGCATCCCTGGGATGAAGCCTACTTGATCATGGTGTATGATACTTTTGATGTGTTCTTGAATTCGGTTTGCTAGTATTTTATTAAGTATGTTTGCATCTATGTTCATGAGGGAGATTGGTCTGAAGTTCTCTTTGTTGGGTCTTTGTGTGGTTTAGGAATCAGAATGACAGTGGCCTCACAGAATGAGTTTGGCAATGTTCTTTCAGATTCTATTTGGTGAAAGAGTTTAAAAAGTATTGGTGTTAGCTCCTCTTTGAAGGTCCGGTAGAATTCCGTGCTAAAGCCATCTGGCCCTGGGCTTTTTTTAGTTGGGAGATTTTTAATGACTGTTTCTATTTCCTTAGGGGTTATAGGGCTGTTTAATCTGTTTATCTGATCTTGATTTAGCTTCGGTAGGTGGAATCTATCAAGAAAATTGTCCATTTCACTTAAGTTTTCAAATGTGGTGGAGAATAGATTTTTAAAGTAGGATCCAAATTTTCTCTGGATTTCCTCAATGTCTGTTGTTATTTCACCCTTTTCATTTCTGATTCTGTTGATTTGTGTTTTCTCCCTCTGTCTTTTAGTTAATTTGGCTAAGGGTCTGTCTATTTTGTTGATTTTCTCGAAGAACCAACTCTTGGTTTCACTGATTCTTTGTATAGTTCTTTTTGTTTCTAAGTTGTTGATTTCAGCCCTAAGTTTGAAGATCTCCTGCCTTCTGCTCCTCTTGGGAGTGTTTGCTTCTTTTTTTCCAATTCACCCAGTTTAGCTGTTAATTCGCTCATATGAGCTATCACAATTTTCTTTTTGAAGGAACTTAGTGCTATGAACTTTCCTTGTAGCACAGCTTTCATTGTGTCCCATAGGTTTGGGTATGTTGTGTCTCCATTTTCGTTGGATTTTAAGAAGTCTTTGATTTCCTTCTTTATTTCTTCCCTGACCCAGTGGTCCTCTAGTAAAGAGTTGTTCAATTTCCATGTGAGTGTAGACTTTCTGTTGATTCTTTTGCTATTGAAGTCCAGCTTTATTCCATGGTGGTCTGATAAGATACAAGGGGTTATTTCAATTTTCTTGTATCTATTGAGGCTATCTTTGTGTCCAACTATATGGTCGACTTTGAGAAGGTTCTGTGAGGTGCTGAGAAGAAGGTGTATTCTTTTGTGTTTGGGTGAAACGTTCTGTAGGTATCTGTTAGGTCCATTTGGTTCATGATCTCTGTTAGACTCATTATTTCTCTGTTTGGCTTCTTTCTTGATGATCTGTCCATAGTTGTGAGTGGGGTGTTGAAGTCTCCCACTATTAAAGTGTTTGGATCGATGTGCGATTTAAGTTTTAGAAGCATTTCTTTTATAAATGTAGGTGCCTTTGCATTTGGGGCATAGATGTTCAATATTGAGATGACCTCTTGGTGGATATTTCCTTTAATGAGTATGTAATGCCCTTCTCTGTCTTTTTTTATTAACTTCAATTGGAAGTCTATTTTGTTTGATATTAGGGTGGCTACTCCAGCTTGTTTCCTGGGTCCATTTGCTTGGAAGACCTTTTCCCAGCCCTTTACTCTGAGGTAGTGTTTATCTTCAATAGTGAGATGTGTTTCTTGTATACAGCAAAAAGATGGGAATTGTTTATGGATCCAGTCTGTAAGTCTGTGTCTTTTTATTGGCGAGTTGAGTCCATTGATGTTGATGGATATTAGTGACCAGGGCTTTTATTTCCCATTATTTTGGTATAGCTGGCTGTCTTGTGTTTCTCTTTTGTTTAGTTGCTGTGGAGGTTTCTATTTCCTCTGTTTTCTTGGGTGTAGTTATCTTCTCTGTGTTGGAGTTTTCCTTCTAGGATCTTCTGTAGGGCTGGGTTTGTGAGGAGATATTGTTTGAATTTGATTTTGTCATGGAATATCTTGTTTTCTCCTTCTATGTTGATAGAGAGTTTTGCTGGGTATAGTAGTCTGGCTGGGCACTTCTGTTCTCTCAGGGCTTGTAGGACATCCGTCCAGGCCCTTCTAGCTTTTAAAGTTTCTGAGGAGAAGTCAGGTGTGATTCTGATGGGTCTGCCATTGTATGTGACTTGGCCTTTTTCTCTTACAGCTTTTAATATCCTTTCTTTGTTCTCTACATTTAGAGTTTCTATTACTATGTGGCGAGAGGAGTTTCTTTTCTGATCTAATCTGTTTGGTGTTCTGTAAGCCTCTTGGATTTTTACTGGCATCTCTTTCTTTAGGTTTGTGAAGTTTTCTTCTATGATTTTGTTGAAGATATTTCCTGGACCATGGAGTCGGGAGTCTTCTCTTTCCTCCAATCCTATAATTCTTAGGTTCCATCTTTTCATTGAGTCCTTGATTTCTTGGATGTTGTGGGTGAGAGACTTTTTTTAGCCTTCTCATTTTCTTTGGATGTTGTACTGATTTCTTCCATCGAATCTTCCATGCCTGAGATCCTGTCTTCCATCTCTTGCATCCTATTTTTCATACTCACATCCATAGTTCCTGTTCTCTTCTCTTGATTCTCCATTTCCTCTTTTAACTATGACTGTGTTTTCTTTATTGTTTCCATTACTATTTTCATGTCTTGAATGGTAGTGTTCGTTTTGTACATTTCCTTCTCCAGTTTGCTTTTTTTTGTCTGGAGATCTTTCATTGCTTTATCCTTTTCCTGTTCAAGCTGGGTCACCTTGGCTTGGAGCTCTTTAATGATGTTATTCATTGTTTTGACTTGTAGAATTGTGGCTTCTTTGAATTCCTTCATAGTTTTAAGTTCTTCTTGAAGGGACTTTATCACTTTCCATACTGTAGAATTGTCATCGTTTTCATGTGTTTCAGTTGTGGTGAGGTGGTTCTGGCTGGATGGAATAGCGTTACTTTCTTTTGTTGGAGACATTTTGCTCTGTTTTTTTTTTTTTTTTGTCTCTGGCCTCTGGCCATGTGGAATTTTTTTTTTTGCTGTCTTCTGGACTTGGGTCCAAAGGGGGCACTGTGGTGTAGGAGTTGCCTTACTCCACCCCTATAAGGTGAGTCATTCAGTCCCGCCTCCCAGGTGGGGACCTAATTAATTCAGGTGGCGGAGCTGTGCACAAGTAAGCTCTGATTCCCCGCCGGAAGGGCCCTTACTAGTACAAAAGTTTGATATAGGACAGTTTCAAATATCTCACAGTTTGCCCGGGGTTGGTTCCTGTAGGGGGTAAATCTGCAGTTCAGCTCCAATAGCCTTGCCACTCCCGAGGCTTGGAAGCTGGCCTGTGAAGTCACAGACTGGGATCTGAAGGCGCTTTGCAGTGGAGCTACTTCACTTCCAAGGGTCGCAACCTTTCCCAGATAATTGGATCGTCTGTGTGAGACCTGGGAGTGCCCAGCAGGGTGGGGATTATCTCTGCGTGGTTTCTGAATGTGCCGGCTGGGTATTAGGTTGTAACTTACCGGGGATTTCTCCTTTTGGGGGGATGGGTTATCCCGATTCCCGGGTCCAGAGGCTTCCTAGCGTGTCCGAGAGTTGGAAGGGGCGTCCTGCCCAGGCATCTTCCGTGGTCCCTGTGTAGCTGGGTGAGATTTAGAAGGGGTCGTGCCCTTTGTACAGCGTCCTGCAACACTTGCCGCCTTGTGACTGTTGACCCCGAAATCAAAATACTTCCGTGTTGGCCGCCGCCATCTTGGATCCTCCCTTCACAGTATTATTTATGGCATTAAAATGGTAACATCAGCTGAAAAGTCATTTGGGATTAACTTTTTTTAACGTTTATTTATTATTTCATTATGTCTCCATTCCCACCCCTCCCTCCCCACCAATAGCTTTTTTAAAATGTTTTCACTGTAAAAGTTCAATGTTTTTTTTTAAAAATGACCAATGTAGCATTTTTAAAAAATTGTCATTTAAAGAGAAATAAAATTTCCATATGAAGCCGGGTGTGGTGGCATACGCCTTTAATACCAGCCCTCAGGAGGCAGAGGCAAGTGGATCTCTGTGAGTTCAAGGTCGGGGTGGTCTACAAAGTGAGTTCAAGACAGCCATGGATACACAGAGAAACCCTGTCTCGAAAAACCAAAAAAAAAATCCATATGAAATATGTGTCTGAGATTAGCTGGAAAATAAAAAGAGGGGCTGGAGAGATGGCTCAGCTGTTAAGATCACTGGCTGCTCCTCCATAGGTCCTGAGTATAATTTCCAGCAACCACATGGCAGCTCACCACCATCCATAATGGTATCTGATGCCCTCTTCTGGTGTGCATGAAGAGGGAGCACTTATATCATAACATATGTAAGTAACTAGATAGCTAGAGTCTCATTTTGAGTTGTTTAGGAATTAAGAGGGTGTTCTGGATCTAAGAAGATGGTTTTAAAATTGTGATGCAAGTTAGGATGGAAGCTGAGTTGGAGATAGAACTTTAAACTCCTGGAGATGGTTGGATAGTAGAATGTTAAAGTCAGTTGCCAAATTCATATGGACTGGACATTGGGATTATATGCTACGCTTTATAATTCTCGTAATTGTGGCCTAATTATTTCTGTCGTTTTGTATTTGTTATTATAAGAGAAAGAACCATTTGTTGGACTGAATGGGGGAGCTGATATGGGGGGAAAGATATACCTTAAACTTAGAAAAAAAAGGAAGTGGATGGGGGGTTGAGGAGGAAGAGGGTAGGAGGGTGGGACCAGAAGGGGGAGTAGGGAGGGGATTGAGACTGAGATGTAACTTGAATAAAAAATAAATTAATTAATTAATTTAAAAAGATACACAAGAGAATAAAGTAGAAGCTATAGAGATAAAGTAAGAATGGCCATGAGCTAAAAACAAAAAGCAAACTGTTCAAATTGGTGATGACTGCATGGGCTAGTTCCATTGTCTCCTTTTTTTTTAAGTACTTGTTCCTCACGTTGTGGTGACTCCCCAACCATTATTTTTGTTGCTACTTCACAACTGTAATTTTGCTGTTATGAACTGTAATGTAAATATCTGTGTTTTCAGATGGTTTTAGGTGACCCCTGTGAAGGAATGACTGTCCAACCGACCCCAAAGGGTCACGACTCACAGGCTGAGAACCGCTTGCCTACAGGCTAAATTACCTAAACAAAGCCTTTACATCTAATACAGTGACCGAAGGAGGCCTGTCAGAGTTGAGCTGCATTTCAGCTGCTCACTGATATTCTTCCTGCTTCCTCCTTTCCACTGCTGCCAGTTTGCCAAGAATTAGACTTCTGCTTGTATGTTACCTATACCAAGAGAATCTGCTTCTAGACCCAACTGTAGAGCACAAAGTCAGCCTGTATCTTCCTATAGAGCTGTTCTTTTACAATAGTTCTTTTGGATTAAGTTCCAAATCACTGTTTAAGTTGAGAACTAATTTACATTCCTTAAAGTATCACTATTTTAAAGCATATTTTGTAAAATATTCCCAAAAGTGTGCAATTACCACCATTAATTTCACAGCTTTTCATCATTTCAAAAGGTGACACTGGATCTTTTATTACTCATGCCCATTTGGTCCTCTCCTCAGTCCCTGGAAATCAATAAACGATTTCATGTCCCTAGGAATTTGACTATTTTAGACATTTCATGTCTGTGAACCCAGTGCTTTTCAAGTAAAACTAAATGTTTTAGCATCCACAATGTATCTGCATGAAAATATGCATGTATACACAAAGCAGAGACAGGTATTACAGGGAAGTTCAATTATGTTGGACACTTTATAACTGACCAAAAATCCTTATAATCAAATTGGTCCAGAGAATAATAACACAGCTTATGTCTTCTTCCACATAACTTCTCTCTAACTTCATTTTCAACTCAACAACATGGCTAGTTTCTCTTTCAGTCTTCAGATTACTCTACACAGAAGAAAACCATGTGTGTATCAGTTAAAAACAGTAACGCAAACAGCTCTCTAGTGCTGCTGCTGCTGCTCTTCCCAAACATCCCACAATTACAATCGATCACTTACCAATAAGTCCTTTAACTAAGAGAATATTGTTATCAGTTGCCCAACACGTATGGACTGGACATTGGGAATGGATGTTACACCTTATAATTTTCATAATTATGGCCCAATTGTTCTTATTGTTTTGTATTGTATTTATTGTTACAAGAAAAAGGGCCTTTTACTGGACTAAAAGGGGGAGCTGTTTCGAGGTGGGGAATACACCTTATATTAAAAAAAAAAGAGGATAGGAGGGTGAGGGGGAAGAGGGTAGGAGGGTAGGACCAGGAGGGGAAGAAGGGAGGGGACTGTGACTGAGATGTAACTACAAGAAATAAATAAATGTTGGAGAAAAAGGTGCAGAAATTGGGTCTTCATGATTCTAAAAACCAGAGACATATAAGAGCTGGCATGCAAAAAAATAAAAAATAAAGTAGAGAATGTTTTTAAAAGAAAGAAACGTACTATGTACTAGGGAGAGGGGAATAAGGGTGATAATGTATGATTCAGAGAAAAACAGAAAGTGAGTGTTCAACCTTAACACAGTGAATGAAATATATTATGTGTCAATGCAGTATGTACACACAGACTATAAATTTCTTGTAGTCAAAAAAATACTAAGTTCACAGTATTATAGCAGAAAAGAAAGAAGCTGCCTACAAGTGACTAACCGAGTAAGAGGAGGTATAGTATCAAAGGATAGACTCTACCCCTAGATAAAGAGAAGTGACAGAACAGTGAGAAAGAATGAAAAGAAAGACAATGCAAGCCTGTGTACTGGCTCAGGCCTGTAACCTCAGCACGCCAGAGCCTGAGGCAAGAAGGATGCCATAATTTCCGCCAGTATGGGTTGTAGAAAGAGGGAAGGAAGAGAAAGAAAGAAACAAGAGAAGAAGGGAGAGGAGGGAGGGAGGGAGAAAAGCTATGCAGGGGGGAAAAGAAGGCAAAATAAATCCCAAGTACAGAGTCCCAGTTCCTCAGAAAGGGAGGTGAAGCCAAACCTCTCATATAAGGTAAGGCAGTGAAGAGGCTGGCAGCCCTATCCGTAAGATAAGCCCACAGTTCTCACAAGTCTTAAATTACATTGGGGAAGTTGGTTTAACAATCTCTTCACTGTGACAGGTCAGCACTGGAAAAGAGACCCATTTTATTACTCCCTATTTCTGAGAGGGCTATAACCAGATATCATCTTACATGAGAACCTATTCCAGGATAGACTGGCCTATCCTGGTAAACTGAAACACCAAACAATCACAAGTCTACCACACCTTGCTATGGGTATGTAGAGAGGAGGAAGGCTAAGTGACCTAACACTGAGTTCAGGCAACAAGAGTTTCTGAGAGGCAAGGTTAACTGGTGGCAAAGAGTAAATTATATCAATTTAGAATAGCTGTAGAAACTAACAGCCCAGAGAGCTGCCTCTCAGTCGTGTAACATCAGCTGTCAGCATGACAGAACTATGGAGTTCATTCCCAGCAGAAAAGGAATCGATTTCCATGGTCTCAACCCTCAAAGTATTTAATGCTGGGTGTTATCTGAAAGCCCTGAGGCCAGGAGTTAGAGCTCTGTTCACTTTCCACATTCTTCAATGCACAGAGGATCCTTTTGGTTTGAGTATCATCCACCCCAGAGTATACAAATTGGGAACGTCTGCAATGACAGACAATCAGTACAGCTCACAAGCTCCCAGGCAAGAAGCAGCTCCTGGCACAGAAAAAAGAAATGCCCAACAATGCTGCTCTGCAAAACAAGTGACCCTTCACAGGTTCAGGTTCAGCATAAGCCTGAACAGATGAAAGACAACAATCCCCATCTTAACAGGCAATCCCTCCCACCTCCCTGGCAGACTCCAGTGTAAAGAGGAGCAAGAAGAAAGCTACTCTAGTGGTTGGCTGTGCAGAGCCCCCACATCCCTCCAAACCCAACTTTTTAAAAACTACTATTTAGGACCATTTTTATGTTTTTTGTTTTTATCTCTCATTCCTATGTTCTTCTAACTCTGTTACATTTGCTGTTGTTGCTTGTTTATTTGTCTGGGCAATTAGGGGTTTTTAGCCAATTTTCTTCTTTCACCATCTTTCTAAGATTCTTCTTTCTTTTGTGTGATCTTGTATCGTCTCTCTTTTTCCCTACTTCTATCCTTTATTTCATTCTTTTATTTTTAAATAATTAATCAACAACTGCATACCTCATTCTATTTTGCTGCATTTTTTTTTCCTGTGATCACTGGTATCATTGAAGTCAGCTTTAAATGACTTCAAGTATATTTCTGTATTTGTTTTGATTTGGTGTTATTGCTTTTACAAACTGTTTTCTCTTCTGTGTGTGAATGCTACAAGGGACTAACTAATAAGCTCCCAAGAGAAGCCTCCTCAACAAGAATATCCTCATAATAAACTGAAGATATCCAACAGATACAAAAATTCCAACACAGAGTCACTAGAAACATGAAAAAGCAAGGCAAAATGATGACCTTAAAAAAAAAACACAATCTCTCAAAATAAGAGAATCCAAAAACAATGAAACAGACCAAATGCTTGCCCAAACATTCAAACATGTAATTTCAAAAAATGACAGCAAACTTCACCTAAGAATCTATGAAATTGCAAAAAGAGTCAAATAAAAACTAAAGGTATTTTTAAAATCTCTTCAATGAAACTGTAATAAAAATTTCGGGAAGGAGCGAAGATGGCGGCGACCTACACTGACGCATTCTGAACGCGGGGGAAAAAAGAGCCATAAAAAAACACAGAGTTACTGGGCACTGTGCAAAAACCGGAGGGGCTAGACCCCCCCCCCCAACGCTCACAGCTCCCAAGGGACTGTTAAAAGTCCCAGGGCAAGGCGCTCCACATCTCTCACAGACACGGAGGCCAATAAACCAGGGATTCGGGAACTCCCATTTGGTGAGGCGCCTGGTAAGATCGTTCCCAACTTACAGCAGGCAGAATCAGGGTCCACTTGGCCATAGATCGCTGTCCTATTGGGCTCCCCACACATCAGGTTGAACTTATACCCACTTAGAAAAGGTTGCGAGATAGTGGAAGCCTTAGCAAGGAACAAACAGGGGGCTCAGCGGGTGGTCCGCAGCCGCTCGTGAAGCGGAGGGCGGGAGGTTCCGAGAGAGCGCAGGAAGCGGGGAACACAAAAGCAGGCGGGAGCGGCCAAATCTCGCACACTCACGAGAGCGCAGCTGGGGAGGGAGTACTGCTGGCAGGGCCAAATGCCCGCCAATCCACGGCAGGTCATCTGGGGAGAGAGACAGGCGTGGGTGGGACCAGGGGTCCGTGCACCCACGGCGGAGCTGCTGGGACGAGAGGTGCACTCAGGCAGCCGGAGGATCCGGGGCTTGGGGTACCCACGGGACCCGTGGCGGCGCAGACAGGGAGGAAATCAGGCACAGGGTCCAGCCCTGTGGCGAGAAGACTAGAGAGAAACCAGAAATCGGGACCATAGCTGTATCCTGGAAAATCCAGACATATCAGGTGTGGAGCCAGACCCTGTCAGCCTCCGGGACGACAAACAGAGCCCACAGAATCTGTGCCTGGGCAAACAGGCCCATACCATCAGAACCATTACAGGCTGATAACTCAGAGTGCAACATAGAGAAGTCTGAATTGGGAGCAGTGAAACAATCCTGGTCCATTACTCACAACCTGGGAATAGGCTGCACCAGATCACAGTGCCTCTGGCCATTAAAATCACAGTGACCTTGAAATCCCCCTGTAAGCAACGACAGATAGCCAAGTAACTCGTCC
>CAJQZJ010034210.1:2406221-2438865 GCA_907164525.1 Lophiomys imhausi | reverse complement strand
GTTGGGTAGATAGTAGAATGTTAAAGTCAGGGGCCAAATAGGTATAAACTGAACATTGGGAAGGTATACTGGGCCAATTTACTCTCATAAATGTGGCATATTTATATCTATTGTTTTGTATAATACTTACTGTTATAAGAGAAGGAACCAGCTGTTGGACTGAAAGGGGAAACCTCTGGAGGGAAGAGGGTGGAAGGGCGGGTTAGGAAGGGGGAATAGGGAGGGGTTTGTTACTGAGATGTAACTTGAAGAAAAAAAAATAAAGTAGTTAAAAAAAAAAAATTTCGCCAGTCTAAGAAAAGAAATGGTCATCCAAGTACAAGAAGCATTTATAACCCTCAAGAGACATGATTAAAACTTTAAAGAACCCCTCCACAACACACTATAGTTAAACTCTTAAGAGTACAAAGAAACAATATGAAAAGCTGCAAAAGAAAAATATGAACTCAATTATGAAAGCAATCTCATCAGAATTACATCGACTTTTCAGTAGATATCCTTAAGACAAAAAAGAATTGATTTTTTTTTTATTTATTTCAAGCCTTGGAGTAAATGTTGGACCAAAACTGCTGATCCAGCAAAGTTCTCCTTTAAAATTGATGGAGAAAGAAGGATCAACTGAAAAATGTTCAAACTAAAGCCATTCCAAGCCACCAAGCCAGCAGCTCAGACAACACATACAAGAATCCTACACGCAGAAATGGATGCCAATCCCAGAGACATCAGGAAAGAAAAATGTAGTGAGAAAAACAGAATAGCAAATGAGAACTAGGCATGAATGTCCAACTCAGCAAACCAGAAAACTTCTTATATGAATAGGAAGAAAAGAATACAACAAAAAAAGTACTCAAACTAACCAGGAAAAAATAATTGAAGGAACTGACAGCATCTCTTAATAATAATACTAGAAGATAAATGCTGCCTATTTCTGCCATCAAAAAAAAAAAAACAAGCAAGTAAACAAACCAGATTAACTCACTGGGTTAAAATCAAATCCAGGCCAATAAAGTGGTTCAGTGGTAACGGTTCAGGCCACTGAGCCTGGTGCCCTGAGTTTGGACCCACAGATCATATGGTAGAGGGAGAGGACTAACGCCCACATCCATCCATCATGTCCTCTGACCTCCACTGGTGTGTGGTGGCACATGCAAGCATGCACAAGTAACACAGAGAATTATAATAATCAATAAATTAAAAATAAAATTGTTAACTATTTCTGTTTATCACTGGCAAAGAGACGCACAGAGTGACGGCACAAGAACAATACAATATATCAAGCAAGTGGAAGCTGACAACAAGCACAGAGGACTACTATCCTCACCCCTGACAAAGGTCATCTCAAAATCAGTCAAAGGAAGTAAGGAACGGGCTGGAGAGATGGGCTTACAGGGTTCGCTGTACAAGCACAATGTTCTGAGTTCAGGTCTCTGGCATCCCTGCAAAAAGCTAAACATGACAGCATACCTGGAACTTCAGTGCTGAGGGGAACGGCAGGTTGTGAGGAGAGACAGCAGCTTGCTAGTCACCAGTCTAGCCGAAGCTGGTGAGCAGTGGTGGGAGACGCTGTAATGAGGGAATAAGGCAAATCCACAGAGGACATCACTGTCCTTCTCTGCTCTCTACAGGCATGAACCCATGCATACATGTGCACAAATACACATTTTTAAATAATGGAAAAATAAGGAAATAAATGTCACTACATATTAACATAGAAAACAATCCATCAGATGATAAAAACAATTGCAAGTATGTATACATCAAACACTGGTACACCCTACTGCATAAAACAAACACTACTAGACATTAACAAACAAGGCAGACAGGTCCAGAAACAATAATGACAGGTAATATCAATACCCCACTCTCGCCAACAGATAGCCCCCTGTACAAAGCAAAGTAACACCAGAGCTCAACTATACTATAGATCAAATGGTCTTAAATGATATCTACAGAATATATCATCCAATTACATTTTTTTCTCAGAAAAAAAGCACATCGACCTTTCTCTAGGATAGACCATATCTTAGACTATGAAACAAATTTCAACAATTAAAAAATAATAATATATTTTCTTGTGACTGATCAGATCATAATGGACTAAAACTAGAAATTATACAAAGACATGAAGATTAAATAATAAAATTCTGACTGTTCAATAAATCATTTTTAAAATCAGGAAGGAAATTTAAAAATACTCAGAATAAAATAAAATATAACTTACTGAAACATTTGAGATCCACAAACCTCTAGTCAAAACAATGAAAAACCCAATTAATGAAATTAATAGTCAAAACAGGCATATTACAAGATGAAATTAAGTCTTAGGGATCTTTAGAAAATAATTCAAAATTGTACATATTCCAAAAAAGCTAGAAAAAAATGGAGAAATTTCTAGATATGTATGACCCCCCCCAACATTAAACCAGGAACATGTAAACAGCTTAAATAGATCTGTAATGAGAAACTAGATAGTCTCCCAAAAAGAAAAGGTTAGTGCTAGATGGGTTCATTGTCAATTCTGTCAGACCTTTAAAGAACTAACACCAAGTCCTTCCCAAACTATTTCATAAAACAAGAGGTGGAAGAATGGTACCAAACTCATTTTATAACAAGTAATATTAAGATATCCAAACCAGAGGACAGAACAAAAAAAGAAAATTGTAGACTACTTTTTCTAAATGAATATAGGTACAAATTTTTTCAATAAAATACTTACAAAAAGCATTCAAGAATTCAATATCTAAATTCCCTAATATCAAGAAAATTTCATTCCAAGGAATAAGAATGGTTCAAAATATACAAATCAATAAAATAGGTCTAAAGATCATATACATAGTCAGAGACAGAAATCACATGATCATCTCAACTAATACAGAAAAGGCCCCTGACAAACTTTAATATCTTTTAAAATAAAAATCCCCAAAGAAATTAGGAATAGAAAGAACATAATAAAGAATAAATATAGCAAACATACAGCCAACATTATACTAGGAAAAAATGCAAGAATTTCCTCTAAAATCAGGAACAAGACAAGGGTGTCCAGTCTCCCCACTCTTACTCAGTGCAATGCTTTAACGTCTCTCTGAGAGGTAAGGCAAGAAAAATGAGACACACAAAGAAAAAAGGAAAAAGTGATTCCTATTTGCAAATGATATAATCTTATAAATTAAACACACTTAAGATGTGACCAAAAATATCTTTGATCTCAGAAGCGATTTCAGCAAAGTAGCATTAATACAAAAATCACTACTTTTTCTACATATTAATAAGGAACATGCTGAGAAAAAATTCAGAAAAATTATCTCATGCACAGAAGCTTCAAGGACAGTAAAATACCTAGAAATAAACATAACCAAGAAGATAAAGACCTCTACACCAGCACCAAGAACTGACAAAGGAAATTATATCAAGTTAAAAAGCTGCACAGCAAAGAAGCAAGCCACAAATACAAACCCCATTGTTTTGTGTGCTTATTTTAATATTAGTAAGAGAAAGAAAATACAATTTCAGATACAACCTCTTTATCTCTGCCATTCCAGCAGTTAACAGCTGTTGCCCTCTTCCTTCCATCCAACTGCACTCATTGCGTGCCAACAGTAATTTACAGATTTTCTCCTTCTGAACTGCCCATTCAATGAAATCATGGACACGTGCTTCTGTGTATTCATCAGTTGGAAAAAGAAGCACTGAACAGCTCTGCATAGCCCTTACAAATAGGAAGTACTTTATAACTCCGTTAAATGAATATTTTTGAACCATAACACTAAGTAAATGTATTAAAAATTGTCAATAATAACTGTATTGATTCTTGCCATGCTAACTCTCAAACACTGTAGTCCATATAAGTCTTTTCTTGTCCTAAGCACAAACCTTGGGGTTAGCTAGCTTGCTCTAAAAAGCAAACCACCAATCACCTATGCAAATGTATTCAGCAATCAAAGTTGAAGCTGCTGACCATCTCTACTACTTAGACATTTTTACATACCTATCTCTTGCCCTCTCCACCAAAAAAAAAAAAAAAAAAAAAATCAGGAATTGAGTAGACTGACTTACAGAGCATGTAAAGGAATTTTAAGGGCTCACTAAATATGAGTAGAGCAAAGGAGTAAAACTATTATAAAATTATTTCATCGTAAGGCAAAAGCCTTTAAAGTCTGAAAGTGACAATTTCTCCACTGCTGCCTGTTTAGGATTATCTCTCCATGTTTCTTTCAGTTCATCTTTCATATATTGTCATTGAGAATGCTGATCCTCAAAAGCTCACTCTGAGTAAAAGGTTTTACAGACACAGACACTAACATGTAAAAGGACTGTAACAATGTTAGTTCCCTTCTCAAATGGCAACAGGTTTGCCTTAAGGGTCAGACTGAAAAAGCTGGCTTCTCTAAAATAATGCACCCAAGTAGTTATATTTTACCATGTACAAATCATTTGAATTTTCAAGAATTCCAATTAAATGTAAAATACTCATATACTCTGCTATTCCTATTCATCTTTTCAAAGTTATAAGAGCTCTCTTTTGTTAATAACAAAACAAGGAGAAGCCTATGGACTGTACTACAGGAAACTGAAGAAGCAAGGTTGGGGTTGGGAAAAGCTCCTAGAAACATTTTCTTTTTCAGTGTTAAAATCAGCACCATTTAACAAAAGAACCACTCCGTAAAGTGTACGTGCACACACACATACATACACACGCAAAACAAATTCATGAGTAAACAAGCAGAGTGTGCAATTTCAGTTATTTTAACAAGGTCTCGAATATCTGCCACAGACAGAGCTACCAGAGTGATTATTTTCACAGGCACCTCTCCTTCCAGGATCATTTGTCTTTTCACCTTTGTTTACATCATCGTTTTAAGGTTGAATCTGTTGTTCAAGATCATTTTTCAATTTATATATTGTATAACAGAGAAAAATTGATCATTTTCCATCTGAATGAAATGTCATGACTATTTTATGTTCATATAAATTAGAGACTTCTGAATTTTCTTTTACTCAAGTTTGAATTCTGTGGTTCTAGAAGCTTATTTGCTTAAAATATTTTAAAAATATTTATGCTAACGAACTGAATTTTTACTGAAACAGGGAAGAAAAGTTCAAACCCCAATGTAATGATATATCCTTGACAACCTTCACCAAGAAATCATCTAGTTTAGTAAATACTATTTGTTCACTGCTGTTCCAAACTATTGGCTTTATGCCAAGACACTATGAAATTCGAGAGAAATAATAGTATAGGTAGCAAACCAGGTATTTCCATGTAAATTACTAATAAAACTTGCATTAAAAACCCTCAATACCATCTATTGTCCTTTTAGTTTTCACTCAGGATGATTTTAATGTCCAAATGTCGTATTCCTACTATTGTAAAAAGAACCACAACCAAGTTCTACCCCAAAATCTCAGTCACTCACCCGCCCGCCATCTTATGAATCCTGTGCTTCCTCTCTGCCTGTGGTTCCACCAAAGAAGACTCTATAAAGTAAATGTGGAGACAATTATTGCCAAACATGAAAGAACAGATATTCTTTATAGTTCCAGAAAGGCTAGTAAAATCAGCCCTTGACCAACTTAGAGAACAGGGAGTCCAAATGCAAAGACTAGAAAGTAGGAAGAGATCATATGCACTAATTTTAAAATAACTAAATAGTCTTAGGTTCCAAAATATCTAAATTAGAAGTGCTCAAAATTCATCAAAATAAATTTAGAATTATTTGTAGACTTGTATCTACATTATACTTCTGCTTTCCGAAGCTCACAAAAACATCCAACTTACCACTGAAATTAAAAAAAAAAAAAAAACTTGAAAACAAAAAATTGTGATTTGAAAGTTATGTATGTCTGAACAACATTAAAGCTTCTCTGGTCCACTTAGTGTTAATAGTATGTAGCTATAAACCTACAGATACACGAAGAAAACATCTGGAGACCACATCTGCAATCGTGCTCTTCTTCCTATTATTTCCCTTAACTAATATTATCACACTCATATCAAAATTTTTGCCAAGGAGAAATAATTATAACAGACTGATTATATCACTTTTTCTGTTAGAGACACAGTGCTGAATCCTTTCCATTAATTACCGTAAGGGCAACATAAGAAGTGTTGTACACTGAATCTGTCTGTTCTAAATGTATACGTTAAAAGTCCTAATCGTCAATGTGATATGTTTGGAAATAGGTTCTTTGGGAGGGGACTAGGGTTGGATAAGGTCATGAGAATAAGGTCCTTGTGATGGAAGTAGGGCCCTTAAAAGAATAGACTCAACTAAATTTGCTCTTTTGTATTCTCATCTCTATGTGAGAACAAAGCAAGGACCCAGGGGGTTTTCTCCCAAGCGCTATCATACTGGCATCTCAGTCTCAAACATCCATCCTCCAGAGCTGTGAGAAAATAATTTCTGTTATGTACCAGTCTGTGCATTGTTACACAATCTAACAGACAAATACTCATAGATATTTTTCACATTTATACAAGAGAAAAATATAGCTGAAAGAAACTAAAGCCAGAATTTAAATGTAGCTTTCCCACAATACTGCCCCACAAATGTCTCTTATAGGACTAATTGCCTCATAGGTTATAACCAACCTTGCTACACTTAAGAATTAAAAGGCTGCCTCTATGGAATTCATTTATCTAATCATATGGTATAAACAGTTGGACTGTAAAAAGAAAAAGAAAAAAAAAAAACAGTTCCCTGAGACCTGAAACACAAGAAACTTTTACTGGAAAATAAAGAAAGAAGAAAATGATCAATGACAGTATAGTGAGCATTATGAGAGGACGTCCGTAAAGCAAAGACTTTCAGGAGGAAGCAAGTGTCACAGTTACAGACAAGGGTGTGAGACAAGTGGAGTATGAACAAAGATATACAATAACACCACGATGCAGACACAACAAGACAGTCAATTACACTTGAAATGAACTTGTCAATAATTCCACCAACATACAAATTATCTTTTCAAAATATTAGCAGAGTACCAGTATAATCAACGCTGAGTGAACTACATGGCCAAAACATGCTCAGGATATGGCTGGCTGTTCTGTATTTGATACCTTAACACTGTACTTTGAAACACAAAATATCTTTTAATTTATTTTTCTAAGACAAGGTTCCTCTACATAGCTACATAGCTGTCCTGGAATTCACTATGTAGACCAGTATGGCCTCAAGTTCAGAGAACCACCTGCTTCTGCACCCCAGTACTGAAATTAAAGGCATGTGGTCCCATGCCAAGTGAAAAGCAGTATTTTAGATAATAAAAATTAATATAAACTATCTTAATGGGTCCCTCATCTCTCATCTCCCTCTTTCCCAATAGACCCTATGCAAGGCATAAAAGTAATCACTTTGCACTGAGCTTATCTATCAAATCTTTGCTCAAAAGCATTCAAAGCCTAACTCATCCTATAATATCTAACTTCCCAACTGGACCTGCCACAATCTGTCCCTGTTTTTCCTTTTCTCCTCTATTTACCACAATCTTGAATCCTCGCCAGTATTTTCTGCTTTAAGTAAGACCTGTGAAAATGCTTCCAACTGGAGTCCAACCTACTCATGTCAAAGACTTCCTTTCAAAGTAGAACCCTTGTCTACTCTATTACCTCACTTATTACACTTCATTCCTAATATTTGTCTCCAGTACGCACTGTTGGTTATTTAGAGTACGAGACCCTTATATACATAAAAACATTTTTAAAAACTAGAGTAAAGCAAATCTTTTCATGGCTATGTGTAAGGACTAAAAAGAAATCAATCATTGCCTAGCAGTGGTGGCACACACCTTGAAACTGGGCTACAAAATGATGATCCTATAAAAAAGATAATGGCTTTGTATCTATGAAAGGAATATTGTGCTGTAGGCCAGTAGTTAGAAACTTTAAAGCCTAAACTTGTGGGATGCCAAAACTAGGCTTAAATTATAATGTGATTAAACAGGTCATCTGCCCACTTGTCAAAGCTCAAACATTAAGAAGGTTTACAATAAAAAGTACCATCAGACTCCTGTCTAGTATCTGCTCAGTTCACAGCCTGCTTCTTTTCCTTACGTTAAGTATTACTTTCTTGGGGGTCCCCCCAGTATTTCACAACAATGTACACACAATTCTATATTTATTCTTGTTTATGTACAAAAAATTATTTCTATAGTGCCAAATATTTAAGGATTTCAGATGCTAGTAACCCTGACACTCAGGTGATGGCCATGCCGTTGCTGTTTAATGTCCTGATTGCACAAATCTTCACCCATTACTTTCTTAGTAAAAAGTTATTTACATACTCTTTACTAAACAAGATTTCATCAGGATTTTTCACAGGAACTGGAAAACTAAAATCCAGGAAGGATTGATGGATATATTTAGCTATTGCTCTTTCAATGACTTTTAAAGACAAGAGTAGCAAGTCAAAAAAAAATGAAAAAGAAAAATCAGAGCACAACTTGCTACAAAGAACTGGCATATGTAATAGGACACATCTTTAATCCCAGCACTCGGGAGGCAGAGGCAGGCCAATCTCTGAGTTCATGGCCAGAATGGTCCACATAGTGAGTTCCACAACAGCCAGAGCTGTATAGTGAGACCCTGTCTCTAAATAAGCAAACAAACAAATTAATTATATACACTAAAAAAGGAGAAGAAAAAACAAGCTAAAGGATAAGTCTGTCAGGACACCTATAATAAGTATACCATCAACTAAATGGTTTATAAATATAGGACAAAAAACCTTACTTTTCACAGTGGACAACCAGAAGGATGTCATGGAAGGCAGTCTTAAACAACATCAGCTAGCAAAGACTAAAGTGAACATAAAAGTGACCGTAAAAATAAGTTCTGATGATGCTGTGTTTCCCATCTTCCTATAGCATGTGTGCTATATTATATTACTGTGTCTCCCGTCTTCCTATAGCATGTGTGCTATATTATATTACTGTGTCTCCCGTCTTCCTATAGCATGTGTGCTATATTATATTACTGTGTCTCCCATCTTCCTATAGCATGTGTGCTATATTATAATAGTTTGGAACAGTTTTTCTTCAGAATTCTTCAGTCATTGCTGCTACACTATATCCTAAGAAGCCTAAGAGGATTCTAATTTCGGATTCTTTGTTTTGTGTGCCTTCACATAGGTCTTATCAATAGCCATTGTGTGAGCTGTTTAAGGAGTCCCTTCAACCTGAAAAGCTAACCTTCAAATCAAAAATACTTATTTTAATAATTATCTCATTTTGCTGCTTCTGACTTCTCTCCAAAAGAAGGCAATTGTGATGCTGGAAACTTTTGTAACTGTTTACCAATTTGCTCAGCCTCTCTTCTTTCTGTTCATCTCTTCCTTTTCCTCTCTTCACCTTAAATTAACTCGTTATTCTCCAACTCTCAATCTTCCTTCATCAGCCTCCCGAGTGCTGAGATCACAGGTGTGCACCATCATGACAATGACTCTTAGATTGTTTATATATTTTTGGGGTGGCTTGGTTGTTTGTTTTAAGATACAGTCTCAAGTAGTCCAGGCTAGCCTCAATCTCATTATGCAGTAGGGGATTACCTTGAATTTCTGAATCTCCAGCTCCTGGGTGCCTACATTATAAACATGCACTATCCTGCTCAGTTAGTTAAATCAACCCAAGCTTTTGTGCATGGTAGGCAAGCACTCTCAGAGCTGAGTGGTGTCTCCAGTCCCCATTTATTTCTTTTTATTATTTGTATATAAACAACTATAGGTCAAAACAGTTAACATCAATAATCTATTGCCTCAAAAGACATAAAATCTCCACATAGATTAGTCAGTTATATTAATAACTATTATATGTAACAACACTAAACAACTATAGTTTAAAACAATATTATGATAAAACAACACTATTTTAAGCTGGAAAGATCAGAGTACTAGCACTTAAGGTAAATCCATGTCCATGGTAATAAAAAAGTTACAAAAGTAAACACTTCATGAAATATGTACAGTTGTGGCATTCAGAGGGCATGTGCTGTGAACCAAACTATGGAGGAGGCTGAAGGGAGAGCGGTAGTTGATGCTGCTCCCCAGTGCTGGGTCAGACATCTGGATCACTTCCCTAAACAAAGAAGAGCCACCAAGGACAGAGAATAGAAATCACAGTAAAGTGGTACAGGGCAGAAAAAAGGAAGGCAAGCCTAGCCAACTGTGATGGCACATGGCTATAATCACAAACTGGAAAAGTTGAGGCAGGGGGATTAGGAGTTCAAGGTCATCCTTAGTAATACACTGAATTGGAGGCAAGCCTGGAGTACATGACATCCTGCCTCAAACAAACAAACAAAACATGTATACACAAAGGTTAAGTAGCGTGTAGAGCAGTGGTTCTCAGCCTCCCTAATGCTACGATCCTTTAATACAGCTCCTCATGTTGTGGTGACCCCCACCTATAAAATTATTTTATTGCTACTTCATAACTGTAATTTTGCTACTGTTTTCAACTGTGATGCAAATATCTGCTATGCAGAATATCTGATATGCAACTCCCAAAAGGGGTGTAACCCACAGATTGAGAATTGCCTGCTTAAAAGTACACATATCACATAGTCTAGATTTAATCATTTGAAAAATACCAATACTCACTAATCGCTCCTTAATATAACTCTCAGCTAGATGTCTAGCTCCGAAAACAGGAGGGAACCTGATGAAATCCATCTTGGTATTTCATTACCAAAGTAGAGTAGGGGTGCGTGAGGAAACTAAAGATCAATAATAACTATTTGATCCTAAGCACCTAGAGAAGAGAAGGTGAAACAGCAGAACCAAGACAGAACAGCAAACACAACTATTTGAAAGAAAGCATTAATCTATTTTAAGTAAGGCTAAATTACAAGCAATAGGTTCATATCTCCTATTTACTAATCTGTTTCAATTTAAAAATTCAATCAAAAGATCCAAGGGTTCTCATTCTACCAATAAAAAATCAAGCACAGGGATTCCACGCTAACATTAGACAGCAGTCAAAGGCACAGATTGAATAAGTCCGTCTATTCTAATCGTTACTGGTCTAATAAAAATTATAATTACATATAGCCATTATGCTCTAACTAAATTTGCTACTACTACTCTCTCTCGCATTAACAGCAGATTCTACTCCAGGAGTTCCACAGACAAAAAAAAAAGGGTCAATAAAGTCTGTAAAACCTAGCAAAGCATATCACTTTTCAATATAATCTTTTCACATTTCTACACTTCAAAGCTTTTTATTTTCTTTATTTCTCAGACAATAACCTATTGTTAAAGAAACTTTATTGATAATATACCCTTTAGGAAATGGTATACCAGACAGCAAGCAAGGCAGTAAAAAAAATCTCTTTCCTCACTGCAAATTCACAGCACAATGCATGAAAAACATATAGGGATATGTTATATAAGCTGTTACATATTTTGGTTGCATCCTAAAAGTTACTTTGAAACACCAAGGACCACCTTACTCAAGTTTACTAAGACAATTCCATATAAACTTCATAAAATCTCTACCATAACCTTATACATGTGAGTATATAAAACTCTGCTGATTACAGCAGATTATATTCTGTTTCTAAACCCAAGTAGGTCCTAAAAATGTAATACATCTGAAGATACCCAACTCATACATTTAAACAACAGACTATTCCAAATCATTAAGCAAAATGGCTTTGTACCATTTTGAAACAGGAGGAAAATCGGGTTGTAAGTCGCTGCTCAACAGATACACAATAAACATGGGATATGTAGCACTGGCTTTACAGTAATGACAAAAATTAAACAAAAGTGGTGGAAAAATCCTTTTTCCTGCCCTTCTCAACAGTTCGGGTAAAGCTGATCAGAGTCATTTGCTGCAGTCCCCTTCCCTCAACAGAGACAAGAGGAAGAGAACACATGAGGCCATGGGGCAGAGCAAACAACAAACTGTGGCCCTTCAGGCTTCATTCAGTAGCTGTATCAACATATTTATTTGCTAATCCACAGCTGAGCTAATTTTAAAGTGTTGTGTACTTGAAAGAAAACATTTTTTTAATGGATCTAGTAAAAAATTATATTTTATGAGCAAATGTAGTCAGGTTCTTTGCATATAAAGGCCAAATGTAAATGAAATAAGTCTTCCATTGTGTCAAAATGTTGATTTTTTTTTTAATGATGAAGATTTAAGGAAATTCAAGCTCTAAAATTTTGATCTAAGAGTTAAGGGCAATATGGTTTCTTAGCTCTGCCAACAATTTTTGAAAGTCACGTCCTCTACTAGGGAATGTTCACTGTTCTGGACAAACAATAAATAAAAGCCATTTCTACAACCACCTTGATTACTCTATCCTTTCCTTTTAAATTCACTGTTTGGTCAAAGCAAAGGCTATCGTTATAATTGTAAAGAAAAGTTAAAACTTTTATTTATCATTATATTTCTATCATTTACTTGTGGGTAATTGTTAATTTATTAAAATGTCCTAAATGATACTTATAAACTAGATACAAAAGATAAAAATGAATAAAAGAGCTTTTAGTCCAGCTGATAGTATGGAATTATCCAAATGCATAATCTAGGCCACAAAAAGAGGAAACTATGAAAGCAAGTAACATGATTTAACCTGCAAGTCAAAGCATTCCTTTGGCAATGCCAACTAGGCTGAATTTAGCTTTGCAACCACTAACTATACACTGGGGAGGGTCTTTGACAACAAGGTCTCACATAGCCAAGCTTAGCCTCCAACTTGACCTGCTCTGCAGCAAGATAATCCTCAACATCTCACGCTCTTCTTTCCACCTCCTGGGTACTAGAATTGCAGGCACGTGCAACCACGCCAGGTTCAGGCGATGCTGGAGGCTAGACCCAGATCATTGTGCATGCTAGGCAACCACTCTACCAACTGAGTTACATCGCTAGCCCATTAATCAGAATTGTGTACACACACACACACACACACACACACACACACACACACCATCACCCTATTCTATCATTCTAGGAATAAAAAGGTCAAACTATGGGGGGAGAGAAGAGTTTGTATGAACAAGGATAAAATTCACATGGCTCTAGAAATAAAAGTGACAGCTTCAAGCAGACATCAAGAAATCCACTTTATCTCTGTAGGAAGAAAAATAGTGACCACCATCTCTAGTTTATTTCCACTGAGAACTAGATTTCACAACTCAGATCGTTTTCCATCAATAAAGTCAAATGGTCAAGGAACTTCCAATTATCTCAAGCCTCCAAATACATTAAGTTGTCCTTTTAAAAGTAAATGTATTACAATACCAAAGAGATACTCACATACATATTTATTGCAACACTATGTACAAAATGTGGTATACATATACACAATAGAATTCTGTTCAGTCATAAAGAAGAATGAAATTATATCATAAGAAAATGAATTCAACTAGAGATTACTATATTAAGCAAATAACTCATACTCAGAAAGACAAATATCACAAGGTCTCTTTTTGTGGTTTCTGGATTTTGCATATTTATACAAAACTCTTTATATATATATGAATATATGTCAGGAAAATAGATGCTAGGTTGTCTAGGGAAGGATAAGTTTTATGGAGAGGTGGAGGAAGAATAAATAGAAGAATAAATAGGGATGAATACATTCAAATGTATAGAGTATACTTGAATGAAAGTAATGAATCTCACCATTATGTACAATTAATACACAGTAATACAAATTAAGATAATATAAAGTTATGTGTTTAGGGTCAAGACTAAACATTACCTATTAAGTAATTGCAGTTTGATCCTTTTTTGCTATTTAGTACTGTATTGACTCAAAGAAGGTGGCAATGTTGGTTTAAGGGCAGGCCTCATGCCCAGCAGTAGGAACTCAACACAAAATTAATTTAATGAGATTTTTAGCAATATTTTTTGTCTCATATTTCTATTTTTGAGCATTTTTTAACCTTACTGTTCCTTTTATTTTATATTATGGTTTCTGATTTGGGAGTTTCATGGTATGGGTGTGTGCATGTGTATATGTTTCTTGTGTTTTATCTGTATTTTTAAATTCTGGTTTGCTTTTTGTTATTTTTGATTTTTTGTGTGCTTTATAAAGAGAGAGAAAAGTTGTGGAGCTGGATGGATGGAGAGGTTGGGAGGATTGGGGAAATGAAGAATGGGAAACGGTGATTAGAACATATTGTATTCAATTATTTTCAATAAAAAAATATATACTGTAAAAAAAAAGTAAATGTATTACAAATCTAAACAGTACATAATCCAGGTCACAAAAAAAAAAAAACAAACAAACCAAACTTTCTGAAATTATCTTGGTATATAAAACTTTTACTTTGCAAATCAGGAATGACTCCCCAAACTAGGGAAACAGCATAACACAAGGACACAAATCCAGCTCACATTATAAGAGATTGGATAAGACAAAGTACACATCAGCTCATATGCAACAAGCCTTAAGATGTAGAAACCAGTATTCCCTATTAACACATGCTAAAGAAAAGTGAAAACAGAAACTTAAAATGCATTTATCCTATTAGATCCAGTAGCTACCTAGTTTGAGCGATTTAATTCATTTATCATCACAGCTACTCTCTAATTACATGTATTCTAGTAAAACCCAGTAAATTTAAATTATTTAACCAAAGTGACTTAACAGAAAAATGGCAACAGAATCCATGAATGTAATTACCACAAATGAAAGATCTTTCCCCCACAGGAAAATATACAAAGTTATTAGGTCTCTCTAAAAATTCAAAGAAGGTTCTCTTCACTGCTCATCTTTCAAAGTTTGGTCTGAGAATCTAACTAAAATTAATCACAGTATTCAAAAAGGAAGAATCAAGTTTTAAACAAGTATTTTGCAAACAGAAGTCAGAATACATCCTTAGATTTAATATTGATGGTAATTTATTTTCAAGTATTTTTTCCATTTCACTGTCAACACTATCCAAAAAAACCATTATCTATCCACTGGTAATGAATGTTTGCATATAAGCAATATGAAAGGTATAATGTACAAGAGAACCAAAAGGAAACAAGACCTGCATTTCAATCATTCTGATTTCTCTGTTAAAAGTCCACTGATGGTTCCAACTGAAAGAGTACACTACTCCAGAAACAAGCAGAAGGGAGTATAGTGATGCCTAGGATTACAGCACTCAGAAGGCTGAAGCTGAATTGACAAGTCTGAGGTTTGCCTGAACTACATGTTAATTACCAGTTCAGTCAAGGCTAAACAGAACAATGTCCAAAAACAAAAGAGAGAGAAGGGAAGGACAGAAAGGGGGAGGAGAAGAGAAGGACTATTAGAGTATACAGGCCCACTACATTATTTCTCTGTATCAGGGTTTCCTTTGGCTGCAGTGTTTAGTGGATGTTGTTCTTTTGTCACCACCACCTGTCATCTGGTTTTGTTGACCTCCTTACATTTATGTTTTCTGTTCTCTTAATATCATTTAAGTTTAGAGAGAAATGTGTCTTTTCTGGTAATCCCAGAAGGTTTCTTTTATTAAGCTTTCTTTTAAATTTAGTTTTTTACTTTTATTGTGCATATGGTATGTGAGTACAGATATGGTGCAATACATGGAGGTCAGACACAACCGTGGAGCTGAGGCTCTCCAAACACCTTGTGTGGCTTCAGGGACTGAACTCAGGTGATCAGGCTAATGGTTTTATTGCCTGAGTCATCTAAGCTAGTCCCCTTTTATTGTTCTGGGGGTTTTGGTTTTTGACTCCTCTTATGACAGCTATCTTCTGCCAGCTCTTATCTGTTTCGTTTGACCTTTCATTTTTGTCATTGTAGTTTCCCCCAAATGTAAAATGGTCTTGGACTGTTACGTTTATATTTAAGCAAAAGCCCTAAGAAAAAATGGTTGAAACAACTATGTAAAGAAAGGGTTTAGCAACTGGGAGCTGCAGTAGTAAGCCAGCAGCATCTCAAGGTGTTGGTATATCTTCAGTTTTACACAGGAGGTGGGCAGGACAGGTGTGACAGGAATTCTCAAAGTAGCTAACAGCCTAAAGTTCCTCATTTCAGATGTGTATTTAGTCTTGGTCTCCCTGTTTTAACCTAATCAGCTACCTATTACTTGGTCTCCTAAGCTACGGGTTGAGTTAAAACTAATTAGCTATCAACAAAAATATGCGAGAATAGCTAGAAGATCCCATCTGTTAGTTTTTCAATCAAATTCGTTTTCAACCTTATTCTGATTCCTACTCTCCTTTGTATCTGGAGTCTTCAAATTCTCAAGTTCTTGGGAACTTCAGAAAAACACAGCACTGTACGTCACAAGGCCAGCACTGCACTTTCCAGGCTGTAATGTTCTCTCACTGGAGTCCATCACTGCCTATCCACCAGCATTATTTTTTAAGTATAGCAATTTCTGTCTTCTGTGGTAATCTCTTCTTGTCTCATTCTTTTTCTTCCATTTTGATAGGGATTAAGGAAAGAAAAGCAGACAAATGTTTGTTATTATTATATGTCTAGTTGTTATTCAGACATGCTAGAATGTGCCTCTGATATCATGATGCAGACTGACTATAGAGCTCATTACAAGAGGGAAAATTCCTCAAAGTATTACAGCATCACAAGCTTACATCACATTCTCTCTACACAAAGTACCTAGGAAACCCAAACTCAGATATAGAAAGGATGGTGGCTGCTGCAAACTGGAAGAAGAGGTAAGAGTCTGATGTTTAATGAATACAAACTTTCAGTTTTCTAAGACAGAAAAATAAGTTCTATAGATTCATAGCAGGGAATGGTTGTACAACAACAGAACCAACAAATGGCAGTGAACTAAAATCCTTTAAAATGGTAAGTTATACACATGCACACACAAATTAAAAAAATACTCATCTACTCAAAGACTCTTTCAAAGATCAGCCCTGCAGTTCTCTTATTTACCACAACTTTCTAACGCATATCATGGTTTACTTCCTTCATAACACCTATCACTACATAAAATGTTCCTGTTAATTACTTGTTTATTATCTCTATCCTCCCATTACAGAGTAGGCACCTGGGACACATTCCAACAGTAACTACACAAATATCAATAAGAATATGACAGTAAAGAACTCAATAAGCATTTAGTAATTAATAAATGAATTAAGTGGCAAGGTACTAGGAGACTTAGGCAAAAGGAGTGCGTGAGCAACATGACAAGACTGTATAAGGGACAGAAAGAGGAAGACATAGGGGATGTATTGGTTTCTAGGTTTCAAACCAGACATACTGAATGAGAATGTTAGTATTCCTAGTCATTGATTTATAATAGAAAACTTGTTACCTATGAACCAAGTAACACCACCCTCTACTAACACAGATAGTGTAGCTAAAGGAAGGGAAGAAGATGGTCATTAATAACGTTTGGAAAAAGAAAGGGAAGAAAGAAGGTTGGGAAGGACAAAGATGGCCCTTTATGATATTTTGAAGAGGTACAAATGAAGAGAGGAAAGGCTTAACTATTTCTTGAAGACAACAACTTGGTTCATCTGAGAGTCTTAAGAGAATTGTAATGTCACACCTTCAGTTTCATGTACAACTATGTTTTTCACGAGTGTTTTAGATGTGATCCTTTTAAAAAAAGCAACTTTCTCTTTTCTTTTATTTTGGGGTGGGCTAAGGTAGGAAAGACTTGGAGTTTTGAGAGAGCATTCACTTTATAGGCCAGATGCTCTCCCACATACATGATCCTCCTTGATTTTAGTTAAATTAAGAAGCTAGAATTTTTAGTTTTTCTCTTACTTTAATGTTGCATATGACTTTTTCTAATATCTCATAATTCTTCAAACTTTTATCCCATTCAAAAATTTCAAGGCAGCCATGTAATTCTATTGTGGCAAAACAAAACCACTCTACTGCTAAAATCTATACTGATTCTGTATCACTGTATAACAACAATTACTCCAAGAGTTAGCACCTTCAATACTATGAACTTTTAATCTATAGCTTCACTCAGTAGCTAAGAGAACTCATCTAGGCCGTTCAAACCTTAATCTATTAATAAGCTGACTTGCACTGTAATCTTGGGTTCTACTTGGGTTTCACTCACTTAAAAGATGTCTTGCTCACATGGTTTAAGTTCATGTTGGCTTCTGACTTACTGTTCTAGCTTTACTTGTGTTGCTGTGGTAAAACAGCATAACAAAAAGCAAGCTAGGGGGAAAGGAGGTTTCTTTCAGCTTACAATTCAGAGTTACAATCCACTGTGTGTAGAAGTCACAATGTGGAAACCTAAAAGTCACATCACATCAGTCCTTCCCTGTGGGTCTTTCCTGGTGACTCTAAGTTGTGTCAATTTGACAACTAAAAAACCATCACATTCATCATTCTAAGACAGGAACTTAAGGGTACTCTACCTTTACATAATTCAAGATAGTATTTTCCAAGTTGTATACCAAACTAAGTTAGCCTTTGCCCACAAAAGAATAAATTCCTGAGAACAAACACTGTTGTTTTCTCAGTATCAAGGACCATGTGACCAACACCAGCCATCTCTCATCTGCGTGTCTTCAAAGAACACTTGTCACTGAAATGTTAGAGCGACAAGCAGAACATAAAGAGAACAAGCTAAGAGGTAAAGCATATAGAACAAGTTTGACTATGTAGGGATTCTGTCTTGATATGTGAATCAGCCAATAACTACCCATTTTTATTCTATATTTGAAGTGAGAAAGGAAAGGCTTTTGACTTTTCTTACTGTTAGCTGAATTTTCTGTCATTGTCAGCAAAAGTCAACTTTTTTTAAATATTGCAAAATACATAAGAATCATATTTTATCTAGCCACCTATCTGGTTTTGCTTATATTTGTCTCACATGGATCTTTTCTTTTCCAACATTTTATGTATTTCTTCAAGTTACATCTCAGTCACAGCCCACTCCCTCCTCCACTTCAGGACCCACCCTCCTGCCCTCTTCCCCCTCTCCCTCCTATCCTCTTTTATTTATTTATTCATTTATTTATTTACTTACTTGCTTAAGGCAACCTTTTAAATTTATAAGCATTTAAATACTATCCTGTACAATTCTCTAATTTAAAATAAAACAGTTCTAGGAGCTGGGGGACATTTCAGCCAGTGAGGTGCCTGGTGAGCAAGCATAAGGACCTGAGTTCTATCCCCAGAGCCCCTATGAAAAGGCGGGCACGCTAGTGTGTTCTAGAGCCCTCGCACCAAAAGTAGAGGAGCCAACGATCCTTCAGGCTTGCTGCTCAGAGAAATCAAACCTGCCCTCTTCCACCTCCCCCTCCTATCCTTTTTTTTTTTAAAGCCAAGAACTTGCCTAGTCAATAAGTTTTAGGTTGAGTGAAAGAATCTATTTTGAGATATAAAGGTGAAACCAATCTAGGCAAGAAGCCCAATTTAGTGAGAATTTTGGAATTTTGGTTTCTTTAAAAACACAGAAATAATTGGGTGTGGGTGGCACGTGCCTTTAGTCCCAGCACTAGAGAGGCAGAGGCAGGCGGATCTCTGTGAGTTCAAGGCCAGCCTGGTCTACAAAGCGAGTCCAGGACAGCTAAAAGAGAAAAACCTGTCTCAAAAAAAACCATAAAAATAAAAAAAGGAAAGACTACAGACATAAGAATATGTTTCCTTCTAATTCCAGTTGTGGGGATATGGGACTGCTTTGTAGCAGCTATGATTTGCCTCATGCTCTGGTGGGGACATGACTTTGCCAGCTGCAGAGTATCTATCTGCAGCTGAGATTCAGAATTCTGGGGACTTTTCAGAGAGTATATAAATGCTAGGGCCTGGAGAGGGGGGTGGGTTCTTGGTTGCTGGTTGCTGTTGGCTGTGGTTTGTTAAGTAGTCATATGCAAAGAAGAAACAGAAGAAATTAGATATTCTGCTGGCAAAGATCAAACTTGCTTCCCAAGGGGCCTGACTTCCCCCCCCCCCCCCGACAGGATTTCTCTGTGTAATAAGCTCTGGATGCCCTGGATTCACTTTGTAGAATAGGCCGACCTCGAATTTATGGAGAACTGTCTGACTCTGCCTCCCAAGTGCTGGAATTAAAGGCATGTGCCACCACACCCAGCCTCCACCCCTGACTTTTTTTCAGGGATATCTTTCCTTTTTTCTCTCAATCTAGTGTCAGGGGGAGTTGAAAGGGAAGAAGAGAGGTGGAGAAGGACCCACAAAGTAACTAACACCGGCTATAACCAGATATATAACTCTGGCCTCCACTAATATGTGAACCTGTATGCAAGCATGTACATACTTAAATTAACAAGTATATAAAACACATCACATACACACAAAGCAGTCACAGAACTTGCATAAATTTTTTAAAAATCCTATCAAGGCCCAAAAGTGATCATTTCTGAGAAGGAAAACAGAATGTGAAGGAATCACCATCATACACTATGAATTTATTCAACTTTCTCCAAGAGAAGTTTGTGTATTTTTTAAAAGTCTTCATCATAATGATAGTCAAATACTACACATTAAGAATTTCTAAACATGACCTCCACTGGGAGGGAAAGTTTGGCATATTAAATTACATAATTATGTATGTGGTAGCACAAGCCTGGAGGTAAACATAGGAGGATCCTGAGTTCAAGGACAACCTGCACCATTATTAAATTACATAATTACATATGTGGTAGCACAAGCCTGGAGGTAAACATAAGAGGATCCCGAGTTCAAGGATAAACTGCACCATAAAAAGACCCATCTTTAAAAGGAAAAAAGTAATAATTCAAAAGTTTTATATGACAAAAACATACCACTATACCCAAGTTAGAAGACACAGTCAACATAAAAAATATTTGCAACAAAAGTGCTTATTCCTTGCCACGTGGGCCTTATGTCTTTAAAACCAGTAGTGGAATATTACATAGCAACAGGTATATTATTGTATTAAATGGAAGACAGCCATAGTTCATCTTTATACTCAAGCAAAGTAGGTTATCTGAAGGTGCAAACATCATCGGATAGGGATCCTGGGACCATCTGAATGCTCCTCACCACATCTACTACATGATTAAACACGATCTTCATAATCTCTCATCCTTTAACACACATTTCCCACTCTCTCCATCTTTTCTTTCCCCCAAAGGCTTGTTTTATTTTAATTACTGATCCATGTGAGGCCACAGCCAAGCCATTATGTACAGACATGAAGGAAACTTTATTTCTTGGTCTCTTCCTCCTTGGACAGAGTCTTGATGATCTCCTACTTCTTGGCCTGGAGACGCTCCTCCCAGGGCCTGCTTCCTTGGTCTTGGACCTGCGAGCCTCAGCCTGGTCAGCCAGGAGCTTCTTGTGGGCCTTGTCTGCCTTCAGTTTGTGGATGTGCTCCATGTTTGCTTTTTAACACATTCCCTTTGACCTTTAGGTACAGGCTGTGATATATATGGCGGTCAATCTTCTTAGATTCACGGTATCTCCCAAGAAGCTGGCCAGGACCCTCATCCTTCTCATCCAGGTCACCTTCTTGGGCATCCAAGAGTTGGCAGTACCCTTCCGTTTCCCTATGCCCATGTGCCTGCCCTTCCGTCTAGCCAAGGTGTTTTTCCGGCACTGAGAATAGGAATGGACGGTCACAGGTTTCCAGATGATCAGCCCATCTTTGATCAGCTTCCTGACCTACTGACGGGAGTTGGCATTGGCGATTTCATTGGTCTCATTGGGGTCCAACCAGACCTTTTTACCACAGCAAAGGACACTAGAGGCAAGCCTCTTCTGTAGCCTGACCATACTCATGGCTGCGGACACATCAGCGAAAGGCCACCCTCTCCATCTTGACTTAAATCTTACCACATTAAGTTATAACAGCTTTTCTGGGTCTTAGATATGTATCAAAGAATATATTTTGAAAGAAAGTGATTAATAAGATGAAGTATTCTGCACTTATAAAAAGCACTTACAAAAAAATAAGAACATAAAATCTGTAAGTCTAAGGAGAGATCATGTGCATAAAAACTAAAAATTAAAAACAATCCAGAAACTAGAAAAAAATAGTTGCAGAAGTGGTAATTAGCACAAAAGGTAATTCAGAATGCCAACAATTAAAGACGTTTTCAGACACAAAGGCAATAGAAACTGTGAAGACAGTCACTCAAAAGAAGACATGAACTCAACAAACTCTAAGCAGTGACTGATACGACTCAAAACAGAAGGGGATTCCATAAAAAACTTTCACCTATTCCACTCTTATTCCTCTCTGTCTTTTCTGTAAGCATTCAATTAGACAGCTAATAACATTACAGAATTACAAAGCTTACATTTTATCTCTGTATTTTAAAACACATGCCTAGCAGGTTCTATCTACAGTAGTAATATAATAATTTACAACCAACTAATCCATCTACATACAAAATTATTAATTCTGTATAAAATAATTCTTTAAAAACTACTTAAAGAAAAGAAATGGAACATTTTAAATGCATCTGGATTGAAGGAGATGTATTCCAGAATGACTATAATTCACATATTAATGTATTAAAATAAAAAGAAAAACCAAATGGTCATTTCAATGGTAACAATAAAATATTTCAGAAAAACTGGAAAACCATTTTATAAAACTCAGCACACCAGAAAGAAGTGAATGCATCCTGACAAATAGTAAAAATGAAAAGCAACAGCTAACAGAAAATTCAGTGGTAAAATATGCATTCACCTATTAAAATAAGAAATAAGGCAAAAAATATCCAATCACCACTTTTATTGAACATTGTATTAGAGACCTTTCCCAGTAAAACATGACCAAAAAAGGAAATTAAAAGGCATGCAGGAATGACTAATCTTTAGTTATTGCAACATGATACTGTCACCTACAAGCTCATATACAAACTGCACAAATTAAATTTTAAACAAAACCTCAATGTCTTAATTATACTTGTAACACTGGGCAGTGTCTATAGATAAACTCAGCCACATACACCCATGAGCCACAGGTTAGCTACACATATTTGTAGAAATGAAGAAAATAAATTCCAGTTCTTCACAGATCACTTGACCTTCTAGGTAGAAATTTTTTAACATTAAAGAATAGGGATATATTTCCCTGGTGAAGTATTTGCCTTGTGCACACTGAAAAACTAACACTCATAAGAAAACTGAATGAAGCTGCAAGTCAATACACACTGCTTCACTCACTCTTCACGAGAAACAACTAGGCATCTGACTGGTCACAGCAACTTCACACTTCCTTTACTCCAGAATGTGTACAAATGCTTATCCTTGATGGTTTTCTCTACTAGGCCCTCTTGCTTACAATTTTGAAAATAAGTGTATGAAAACGTAAAAAAAAAAAACAGATAAAAAAACAAAAAACCCACATTATAAATACATTAATTGAATCTCTGAATTTCACAGCCATTAGGAAATCAAACTTGGAAGTGGTGCACACAGGTAATACCAGGAAAGGGAGGGAGGAGGATGGAAGTTCAAAGTCAGTCTCACTACAGTGCAAGTTCAAGGCCAGTCCTGGCTACATGAGACCTGTTTCAAAAAATAAGAAAAAAAGATAATTTGCTGTTTCATAACTTCAACAGTCATAGCATCCTTCCCTAACCTAGCATGTGGGTTACAGTCACTGTCACAGCTATTTGCTCTCTATAGAAAAAGCTTGCTGCTAGTAGTAAACAGGAAATCAAGTTGCCATTTTCTTTCTCCTCAGCCAATTTATAATGTATTTCTAAAGTGACTTCATAAATAAAACATGAACATAGAAACACAAATACAAAGTAAAGAAAAAAGAAAGGCTCTCAGACTTTTGCACCCCAAAATTTTGTTCTGCTTTCTACAACAAATTATGTATTTTTACTAGATCACAGTACCACAAATCATAACACAGTACCACAAATCATAACACAGTACCACAAATCATAACAGAATCTGCTCACAATCCTCATGTTGCTACAGTGTATTTTGCATATCAGGATTTAGCTCCTATGAGACAATTTACAGGCAAAACTTTTACATTACCAAATCTACTTTAACTATTTTACAGAATGCAAGAAAAGTATTCTCTTGACAAAGTTGATGGATATTAAGAATACAATTTACAATTAAGAAATTAACTCATGGAGATAGTTAGATAGTAGAATGTTAAAGTCAGGGGCCAAATACATATGGACTGGACATTGAGAATGTATGCTAAGCCATATAACTCTCAGAATTGTGGCCTATTTATTTCAGTTGTTTTGTACTGTATTTATTGTTATAAGAGAAAGAACCATTTATTGGACTGGAAAAAAAAGAATTAATGCATTCTGGGGGAAGGGTGAGAGGGTAGGAGGGTGGGGCTGGGAGGGGTGGAGGGAGAGGGCTGTGATGGAGATGTAACTTGAAGTAATAAACATTTAAAAAAATACAAAATATGTAACAAATGGTTATTTGAAGGCACAACTGGTTACAACACAGTAACATGTTTTAGATTACTAAAAGAATAAAAGGTTTAAGAAATTCACACAGACATCAGTTTCATTAATCAAAATATTTTCAATAAGTGATTTCTTAAATTTGTATTAACTTCCCAAAATTCACATTATGAAATAACTGACTACTAAGACATTAGATCCTAACTTGTTACCAAAGAACTCACTTTGTACATTCATAAATTACTATTTAGTGCTATACTGGGGATGTGATAAGAGTCACTCAAGCAATTTTTATGATGTTAGGTTTGATGGCAGTGGTTAGGTTTGAATATGTGGTAAAAGATTTGAGAGTACCACCTGAAGTCTTTAGGGTCACTGAGGCATGCTCTTGGTAAGTAGTTCTCCTAAGACCCTTTTAGCTCTTAAAAGAGAATGACTCTGAAGAGCAAGCAGTGTTCCTCTTGTCCTCCATGTCTCCTGTGTCCACATGTGACGGCTTGTACTCCCAGAGTTGTCATCTGCCACCTGACAGGGAACTTTCAACAACATGAGTATATGTAGGTTCTATACCCTTGAGCCTCCAAAATAGTAATTAAACTAAACAAGCCTCCTCTTTTTACAAAGGAGCGTATTGTAGGTATTTCATCATGGTACTGAGAAGTGGGCTAAGACATTTGGTATTCAAAGACAGTATGATCAACCAAATCAAACTGTACAAATTCCAAGCAGCCCTTTATTATTGCTACACTTTATTTAATTTTACCATGTAAATCTTATAAACTTGCTGAATATCCTATTTTATTAATGAACTACATTCCTACATAGCAAATGTTACCAGTACCTATAATAAACTTAGAAACTAAAAGCAAAGCTCTCCATCTAGCTTAAAAGGTCTGGAGTCCCCAGAACATATCGATAGACTGGTTTCTGATCAACACAATAAGCATGAGCTACACATACAGGAGATTACTGTGCTAACACAAAGCTGGGCTGTGATGTGTTCCTTAGGTCCACCGCAGAGGAAAATGCAGGTGTTAGCTTGCCTGTGCATGGTAGTAACTGTCAATTCTACACTAGTAATGCCATGTGTATGTGTCATCTAAACCACCATCGTCAACTTCTATAGCAAAGTATACAAGTTAGTTTCCTTATTGATAAATCTCAATAGAAAAACAAAGAAGATTAAGAAACCATTTATCCTACATGAATATTAGTATATAGCTCATTTTTCCCATGTCTGGAAAGGTATTTACTGAAAAATCAATGTACATTAAAAGTACAAATAAAATAAGGTAGTACCTAGAAAGGACTTAAATCATCAAGAACTGATTCAAACACATTGGCTTAAGACGACAGACTAATATTCAAACTAAGAACTTGTTTCTAGGGCTATAAGAATGTGCTCTACCACTGCACAAGCACAGAGCAACTCTCAACAATGAATTTAACTGCATTATAGTTTTTTATACTCAAGTCACTGGAGTAAGTAACTTTAATGCACTCCTTCTACACTCATTCCTAATAATGCCTAAAGCTTAAACCACATTGTGAAGTAAAGAAGACAGATGTTTTCAAACAAATACACTAGAGTTCAGGTTATAACTATCTGTCCAGGATTTAAAAAAAAAAAATTAGGGAAGAGAAATTCTTAGAGTCAAACAAAAGTCAAGTAACAGTCTATACTGTGAAATATATTTGCTGTAGCATGAAATTATTATTCAAACAATACTGCAACTGTTTGAAAGAATAGTGGGGGTGCTCTCGTGTTTCAACTAATGCTTTCAAGAATACAATTAATTACTATGACAAATTCTAACTCAGGAAACCTACTTGACAAAAATACAGGGAAAAATAGTAAAAACAAAGAGCACTACCAATAACCCAACTCTCTCTCCTAACTGTCTAAACAGTACCATGAGACTCCTGCAGAAACCAACACCAGAAAAGAACCACAATCAACAAATCAAATACTTAACTCAAAAATGAAGAAAACTTCAAAATAAGTGTTCTGAACTATTATAAGAAAAAAATAACTATGAATTACAAAGAATTTCTAGAAATATCAAGTAACAGCTGAAGTAATTCAGTAACAGAGTAGAAGAAAAAGTAAATGAAATGTCCAAGAAAAACTTCCTCTTTCCTAGAAACACATGGAAAATAAAAGAAATATTTTACATATCATAGAAGCTCTAGGAAATAAGGGAATACACAAGAGAAAAAATAATTAAAGACATAAAAAACACTACAGAAAGGAAAAAAGACCTAAACTTTCATATTCAAATTGTTCACTAAAACTTTTAACACAATGAGCAAAAATCAGACTGTAATTCATCCTCCTTTAATTTCATCAACAGGTTCCAGAGAACAAAAATGGGGTTCCAACAAAGAAATCATTCCCGAGCATGAAGCCTCTCCTCATTAAAACTGGATAACAACCTTCAAAATTCTGAATGAAAGAAAACTAAATGTGATTTATATACCAGCCAAGAAATGCAGCAGACACACAAGTCAAAAGCACAGTTTTAAATATTACACTGACAAGCACCCATACACATTCCTCCGGAAACAAATAGCAGTTCAGGAGACACTCTAGGAAACTGAAAAAATGAATCCAAAACAAAATAATTATGACATGAGACCCAAGAAAGTATGCAACCTGATAATTATATTACATGGTGTTAGTGGGCATCATATCCAGAAAACAATATATTAGTACTTCAAATATTACGATTAAAAAGCTAATCAATGAATAAAGCATATGTTCTTCAACCACCAGGAGGAAAACATGGCCATCAGAATGTTCAGGGGAAAGCCAGGCATTGTGGCCAATACCTACAATTCCAAACATGAGAGACTGAGGCAGAAGGAACACAAATTGAAGGTCAGCATGGGATATGTAGTTAGACCCTGTCTCAAAAGTCAAAATAGGAAAGAAAAACAAAAAGAGAGAAAAGAAAAGAAGTTCAAGAAAAACAATCATGATGCAATCTGTAGAAAGACATTATATTGAGACCTGAGGAGGTGCAAAAAAAAAATCCCTTTTATCTTTAGGGTAACATAATATCACTAGCATTAAATAATCATAATGTTCATTGCTTTTCAGAATCCACAAGGTTAACTACTCTAAACTCTGACAATATATAATAAATATTATAGATGGCACAATCCATGAAGGGGATGTTAGGAATTCAAGAAATAATGGAAATTTAGATATAATGTTCTCAAAGGTGATGGTCCAGCATCAAAGTTTTAGCCATAAAGCTAACAACAAATAAAAAGAGAAAAGGTACACAGGTCTTCAAAGTTAACTTTTTATTTTCATAACAGAGACACTAGATTATGTAAAAACAACTATCCAAAAATAAAGTATTGTGTATTGTAAACACAGCTAGGAGGCCGATCAACAGAAGAATTAAAAGCAAAGTCTACCATGACTGACTCTAAAGAGAGGAACCAGCTGGAGAAAAAGCAGAGAAGGATTTTTGCATCTCATTTTATACTTTTGAGTACTAATCACATTATGTTCAGATTATTTCTCAATAACATCAACGTAGATACAAACACACACAGGAAGAGAAACCTTCTCTGACCAGTGCAGGAACAACAGAATTTCTTACAATAATCTTACAACAGCAGACTTTAGGACTGAAGGACAATTTTAAAGGCTTAAGTGACTTACCATCTCCTCCCCTCCACCCACCCCACCCCACCCCCCAAAAAAACAAGATATAATGTAAACTAGTTAAGAAAGGAAACCAAGAACAAAGCACTGAAACCTGAAAATACTTTACAAATACATGAGAATATAGTAAAAGAAAAATCCAACAACACAAATGGTCAGTCACTTTGAAAAACAAATTGGCAATTTTATAAATTTAAACAGGCACTTACCATATAACCTGTAATCTTATCCTAGATTAGTACCCAAGACAAATGAAAGCACATCATAAGAAGGCATGTACTCAATGTTCATAAAAACTTAATTCATAAATTCCAGAGACAGACTAAATTTCTACCAAGTATTAAAAAGACAAAGCCAGGATTGGTAAGACATGCCTCTAATCCTAGTACTCAAGAGACCTAGGCAGAAGGATCATCAATAACTACCTGAGACACAAATTAAGTCTGACTATAATATTCAATATAAAGTGAGATTCTTATTCAAAAAGAAAATTAAAAATAAACAAATGAAGAATTGTATTTCCAGACCTCAGAATTCTACTTCTCCCATAAACCACATGGGTAAAGCAGAAAAGTGTGTACAGGAAATAAACCAGACTATGGATTTCATGAGTTCATTGAACTGAAATCTTAGAAAAACACAATTATAGTAACAGACAGCACATCTCATGATTTGTCAAGGTTGAAAGAGAAGCACTGAACTAAAAAAGAGACAAATTTTTAGATTGATGAAAATGTTCTGTATCAGTACTGTACTGTTTGTTACATCACCATAAATGTTAGGCATAACTCATTAAAATGTTATTTGAAATTATGTATTGTATGTAAATTATAACTTGGTAAGGACTACTTATAAACTCCATAATGCATAATCACATTTAACAATTAACAACAGCTTTTTAGCATAGGCATTAACCAAAGATCTTCAAAGAATATGCAAATCGGTGTTTAAGAGGTAACTTTCAACTAAAGACTAGAAATACAGGACTCAAAACAATACCTCCTTCTATTCAATCTGGCCATGCTGGTAGACAGGCATAGCAGCTAAGCAACTAACCTACAGTCTACATCTCTAAAAATATGCGGTGATGCAAGGAGGTAAACACTCAAATTATAACTAAATTTTACTGCAGTTATTTAATAATAAAAAATGCATTTATCTAAAGAATCCTGCAATTTGCAGCCAAATGGATGGATCTAGAAAAGCTCATCCTGAGTGAGCTAACCCAGACCCAGAAAGATGCACATGGCATGTATTCACTTATAATTGGATTTTAGCCATATAGTACAGGATAACTATCCTACAACCCACAGACCCAAAGGAACAGGAACCTAGCATAACTATCCTAGGAGAAGCTCCACCCAGCAGCAGATCAAAACAGATGCTGAGATACAGCGTCAAACATTAGGAGGGGCTCTGGAGTCCAACATAAGAGAGGGAGGAGGATTAGAGAGACCCAGAAGGGACAAGAGCATATGAAGATCAACAGAACCAACGTAGGCACCTAGAGGCTTACAGAGACTGAAACACTAACCCAAAGAAAGAAGAAAGAAGGAGGAAGAAGAAGAAGAAGAAGAAGAAGAAGAAGAAGAAGAAGAAGAAGAAAGCTTAGACTAGACCTAGACCCCCCTATACAAATATAGATGATAGGCAACTTGGTCTTCAAACAGATCCCTTAGCAAGTTGAGGGGGGGGGTGTTAGAGGAAGGTCTAATGCATTGGTTCTCAGAGGCTGATTTCAGTGTTCAGAGATCTGGTTAGTGCCCTTTCTGAGGCACTTTCTGATTAGTTAATAAAAGTTGCTGACGGTCAATTAGGTAGGCAGAAAGAATATGGGAAGGTGGGACTTCCTGGGACCAAGAAAGGAACCCTGGGTTTTCACAGAGGAAGCTCTCTTTCCACCAGAACACACAGAAGCAGACACATATGTCTGAGAGCAAGCCACATGTTTGGTTGGGATTAGGTGATCTAGGATCAACTTAGGTGAGCTAGTTAAGAGTCTGCCCAGCTAAGAGCTAGGCTTTGAAACATTAACAGGTCTTGGTGTATTTAATTATTAGAAAAAGGCCACTGCTGGTTTCAAGTGGAAAGGCCTATAGGCCTCTAGCTAAGGCAGGGCTACAGGATTCCGGCCATAGGCCTCCCAGCAGGCCCTGACAACTACCCTGCCAGGCTGCCGCCAGCTGTTCCACTGGCCTCAAATAACAAATTATAGTTATTAATAAACATTAGTTAACAGAGTTTAGGTTGCAGGTAGTGAAGGCCACCCTTAGTCCAGTGCTCTATCCCCAGGACAGGTCAGGCCACCAGTTAAGGCAAGCCAGGCCTGCCAGCCTCCAGCAATCCACTGGCTGCTCCACTGGGCTAATATTATAGTCTATACTTATTAATAAATGTAATTGATAACTAAGTTGCATTTTTGGGGGGGTGACTCAGTCATGGACTCTGTTGCCTTTTAGTGGGACACTTTACCATAGCTGGGCTGCCATGTCGGGCCACAGAACAAGAGGAAGCTCTTAGCCCTCATGTGATTGATGAACTGAGGGAGGTTAATATGTGGGGGCTCCTCTCACCCAAGGAAAATAGGAGGGGTATGAGGGTGGGAGGGTAGGACCAGGAGGGGAGGAGGGAGAGAGTTGTGATTGAACTGTAACTTGAATTAATAAATGTTAAAAAAAATGAACAAGAAAGATATAGTAAAAGTAGATCATGCAAACAAGAAATATCAAATTAAACACACAAAGAAAATCACTGTCTGCATTTGGACTTTTACATAAGAGTTTTAACTTACCTAATTTATGGGCCTATTTACTCCAACGGTTTGAATGTAAGCCCTCCCCCTTACAATAATAAGCTTGTCTGCTAACATACAGATTTACACAATACAATACTTTTATATAAATACTTATATCATTATATAGACACAAGAGTCCTTTTCTGTATATTAAATAATTCTGTAAAGTCCGTAGAATCTGAAGATATCACAGAAAAATACTAACACACATGCTTGTAAAATCTAAGGTCATAGTTACAAATCATAAAAATTAAGAATTAGAAGGAAATCTCTAAATATGCAAATTCCTAACATACATGTTAAACATTATTTCTGTTATATTAGACAACACGTCGGTTTATTTTAACAGCACCAACTCTCAGCACACCACTCAGGGCTCAGCACTTGCACCAACCGTCCTCCCTCAGCTCTGCTGAGCACTCACCCCTTTTCTGAACCCAGCCTTCTTTCACAATGGTGACGTCGCTCATGATGACTCCCCTCTGAGCCTCCAACCTGGAGAAATGTGCTTTGCAGGATCAGCTTTAGGGTTTGGAGTCTTTGCTCTTGTTGCTGCTGCTGCCCTTCCCACTCTCTAGTGATGACTCAGCCTGGAAGGAAGTATTGAAGAAAGAATTTCTTTTTTTTTTTTCCCATTCTTGAACTCACATAGCAATAACAAACAACTGAGTCTTTGTAAATGTGTTCAACTGGTCTAACCGCACATAAAGTCTGGCTCTTCACACATAGGGGGCTCATGTATTAAATAGTTCTGGGAGTACACTGCACTGGTCTTGTGACAGATGTTAAATGACAGTGAAACATTTAACCTAAGAGACTGAAATAAAATGTCCTAACAAAACCACTGTCAGATCTACACAAATAAACAGAAAGCATGTTTTTAATGTAGACATGAGATGAAGGGGAAAAGAATTAAGTTAAGTGACCCAAATCCCTTTAATTTCAGAAAGTTATGTCAAAGTGTTTGTAAGTATTTTTAATTGCTGTTCTTTATATAAAATACAATGTACCAAAAAAAACAACATTTATATAATCTGTCCTAAAAAATTTTTTTTGGTAGATTACATTAAGTACTCAACATTAAGTCATTTATTGCTTTAGGTAGACAAAGAAGGTGAAACAAAGGGAATATGAAAGTAGAAAAGACGTGCCAAAAACTGTTCGTCTATCATTATCTGATAATCTTCACAACCCTGTTAGGGCACTATTTAACTTCCCCTCACAGAACTGAGAGGCTGGACTCAAAGAGAGTAACTAACTTGCTAGATTTCAAGGTAGGAAACTGAGAACCAAAATCTGAACTTAGAGTGCCTGACTCCGAAGTCTGCACTCTTCATTTCAAAACTCTACATGTGAAAAGTGAGTCAAATTTTTGGAATGAAATGTTTTAGGAAAACTGCAAATTCAAAAATGTGACAGGTTTCAGTATTAATAGTGTCTATAATAGAAAAAGAGAGTTGCTCAGAATAAATACAACGTTAACTAAGACATAAGCTAGAAATTTACCCCCTGGGTGTTTATATGATAACTTAGAGTAAAAAGTTTCCTCAAAGCATCCTTACACATATAGCAAAAAGCTTAATGAACTGTACTATTTAGTGCTGTCCCTACCAATCTAAAAGGGGAAATGCTGCCACAAAACTTTGTGAAAGTGCTTCCACATTTGCAAAATATGGACCAGATACAGTAGTGTTAAAAGACCTAAGACACACAGCATAACCTTTGAGTAGCCAGGAACAAACGGGTACACAGATAGACTAACTGCTATTCTATGGAGTTGGATCTTCCTAAACAGTGCACAGCATAAAATCCAAGGTTAGATTCCCAACTAGCACTGAACTAGACTACAAGTCTTCCTCCAACACAAACTATGTGCAAAGCCTAACCACCTA
>CAJQZJ010034210.1:2380596-2406211 GCA_907164525.1 Lophiomys imhausi | reverse complement strand
GTGATCAAAACTAAACATCCTCCATACAATCTGACAAAGACCACATGACTCAGAAGACAACCACCCTGTCATGGGCTGCTATGTCATGTGCAGTACATACAGGCAGGGACAGTACTACTCAAAATCATAATCATGGGGACCAGCTGCTGCAGAATAAAGAGGGATACTTTAATCTGGGTCCCTTTCTCAAAATTATTATTGTTCAATAGAATATTAAACTGAACGAAATTTGAGAAACTAAGTCCTTTCTTCAAGTAAGTTTGGGAAATTTTTATAATTTTGTCCTCCTGAAACATGTCCACTAACATTAAATATTCTAAAATCAGAAGTAATTTACCACCATCCCCACATTGACTACTCAGTCATGCTACTTAAAACAATACCCTCTTCACTTCATTAAAAACAAGACAAACTGGAAAAAAATAAAAGCACTAAGGTTCATCATTCAAATATCATTTTATTTTGATTGATCTCATGCCCTGAAAATCCCAACTGACTACATATTATAGAGCTAGTAAATCAAAGGGTTAAGTCCGTATACTACATAAGGAATTAGAAGTACAGGGAAAAAGCTAGTGTAAAATGGTGTCATCATCATAGCCACACTGAGCTCTTCCTGTTGGTATTACACAAATGGGATCCGTCTCTCGTAAAAGTCATTGGTTTTCTCACTATAAAACCATATAAGTGAAAGAAAAGAGAATTTATATCATTCTTGGGAGTAAAATTAGAATAAATATTAGGGTAATAACAAAAAGTATATATCCAAGAAATACTTCCAATTACAGTAAATTGTACTGGAATAGCCTTATGAAGAACATGAAGAGAATGGAAGTCTTCTTGAAATTGAACCAGATCAACTCAAATCAATTAATCTTATTTTATAATGGACCTGTTTATGAAAACTAGATTCTTGGAAAAAAAGAATGTATGTAATCAATGTTTATATATTAAGATTGAATTTTTAAATGTACATTAAAATAACAAAATGACAAACTTTATCAGGGCCACTGAACCTAAGTATTAGAGGTAGTTTTTTTCCTTTGTATCTTAAACAGTTACCAAATTTTGTCCATAATCACAATTTTCAGCCTTAAAAACTGTCCCTGTGGCTAATAGCTAAACAAAGCTTTAAAACTGTAATTATTAGATTAGCAGTAAATACGGTCTTTTCTATGTAAAAGCAATGCTGTTGATTCCTAAAAAGTAAACACAGTCTAAGTGGCAATGATCCTGCTCCAGTCATCTGGATTCTCCCACTCAGTCTCCCATATTTCCCTAAGTACTAGTTCACAAAATGAGCTAAAGTCTTGTCACCTGTTTAAGATAAAGTCAATTTCACCCTCCTTCTATAATAACTTCTATAGAAATATGTTCTCTCCAGTGAATTAACATAAAATTTGTTTTATTTTTAAGTCTACTGCATTAAATTATTTTAGTGCTAGATAATCTAATTTTTATTATTCTTATAAAAAGTAACACAAAATTCATAGTGGATTCAATAGTAGGTATTTTCATTCATGATTCACTATTAGAGAATTTGTTAATAACTTCATTTGAATATCATTTTATAATGTACAAGACATTTTCCATTGAATCACAACATAAATTATTAAAACAACTTATCTATGCCTGACACTTATTCAACAAATACAGAATTAATGAGTAAGTAGACAAATGAACAAAGATGTAACAACTTTACATAATAAAGAATAAGCTAAGCAAACAAGTTTACTAAGTCAACAGGGAGAATGGCATGATCCCACTTTAAAATAAAGTTGAAACATTATGGAAGTATTCATATCTAAATAATTAAAATTCCTATATATTAAATGTTTCTCATGGCCTTCCATAGTCTTTTGCAAAGATTAGATTACATTAAAACTGCCTTATTTTTCCTTAACATTTTAAATCACTTTTTGTTGAGATCATCAATTTTCAACTCCAAATAAAAGAAACCTCAATGCTATCCAAAATTATACATAGTAGGAAGAAAAAAGATAAGTATTTTCTTATCTTTTTTACTAATGCTTTAAAAAAATGTTCAAGACTTTTGTTTACTTCAGAAACCAATAATGCAATTTCAAAGCAATAATAAAATATCAAACATGTATTAAGGTATTATTCACCCAAAAAATGTGAACTATACCTACATTTAGTCAATTAATATCTTCTGTTTGCTCTGTGATAAGAACTAAAGAAGTATCTATCTAAGTCTTTTCCAAGCTTATTATATGTTTGCTATCCAACATCTTTCACTTAGATCACTTATTAGACTCTTAATTATGGACCTAAGAAAATCGTGGCCAGAAGCAATGACAGTATTCCCCACAGTATTCACAGACACAATCACTAAGAGCAACTGCTTGTACTTAAGATCTTGCACCACTGTCATCTGCTTTCTATCAAGCAAGAACTCTCAAATGTAATTACTAAAATGTTTTGAAGTAAACCAAAAGTAAATAAAACTAAAGTATCAACAAAACTATCACAAATGAAATAATATAAACTAAAATTAGGTTGAAAAGCATCCAGTAATTCTTTCACACAAGTAAGTGCAGTTCATATGTTAATAATTTCCTGCATGTTAATTACCTGTTTGGTGGGGGAGGGTTCTCTGGGACCTGTAGGCCAGATCATCCTGGAACTCAGTATTTATCCCAAAATGTCCTTGAAACTGCCTTAATCCCCCAAGTGCTGAGATTACAGATATGACCACCAAACCTGGCTTCCTATTTTTATTTCTAAATTAAAATCCAAAATAACTTTCCTTAAAGTATAGACGATCTTTAGCTGTAACATTCTATGGTACAATTTTATAGACTTTATTTATGACAGGCAAACTGAAATAAAGGAAACTAATTAAAACACAATGTTTTAAAACATAAATGACAAGCAAGAGAACTATTTTAGGTTCTACAGTAGTTTAAGATTTCAATAACTGCCAGGGGTGGTGGCGCACACCTTTAATCCCAGCACCTGGGAGGCAGAGGCAGGTGGATCTCTGTGATTTCAAGGCCAGCCTGGTCTACAGAGTGAGTCCATAACAGTCAGGGATACACAGAGAAACCCTGTCTCGAAAAAATAAAAATAAAAAGACTTCAATAACTATACTGTAAGAAAAGCTAAGCCTAGATTGTAGCACATGACTGTAATTCCCATTACTCTGGAGGCTGAGGCAGGAGGATCACAAATTTGAGGGTTATCTGGTCAGTATAGTAAGTTCATGGTTAGTCTGAGCACTTAGTGAGACCATGGCTCAAAATAAAAATAGTAAAAGGAAGAAGGTGTGAAGGGTGGTAAACATAGAAGACCCTGGTTTTAATCCCCCCAAAATTGTAGATGACATTAATTCATATGCCATGACAAATACACACAAATATCAAACTTTCAAAAGGATATGCAGGAAAGCAAACACACTGATGTGAAAACAAAATTCAAGACAGTTTGTATCTCAAAATACTTCTAAGGTGATCTGTTCCTACTAGGAGTTGTTAACCCTAGTAACAGTTCTTCTCTTCAGAATACAGTAATAACACATTGTCTAACCTTTCTTCTAAAACCTAGATTTTTGGGGAAATGATCAGATCTTTCAAATTGCTAATGCTTAAAGACCACTTTATAAACTTTAAAATATTTATACAAAAACACAAGGCATTTTCCCCTTTCCTCCTCTTAGAGCATCAATGTACAATCTCAATCAACATGTCCATTATTAAAGGCTGTGCTAGGTCATATTCCTAATGTTCTGATTTAAAACGCTGGGGAAATGCTTAACCTCTGCTTCACAGAAACCAGTGAACAAGCTGTTAATGAAACAGTCCCCTCCATTTCTAGAGCAAAATGTTGAGTATCTGTATTTGAAGGCACTTGACAATAAACTGAGAAGTGAGTAACACTGGCTCAGTTGGCCATTTAATTCAATGTACACATAAAATTTGAAAATCTGACTCAGGCACCTCCCAAACTATAAAATGATAATGCTTAATACATACACATACAATCTATCTATAGTCCACCACATACCAAGAACTACCGACAATTTCCGCTCCCCCAGGATTGGAATCCCTAATGAAGTTCATTTCAAGGGTTCCTTTAGAAATAATGCCAGTTAGACCAAAAAACATGTTCCCAACTCTGCCTAACTTGGAGTGGGGCCGATATAATGTCCCTTTAATTCTCTGTGCCTCAATTTCTATAGCTCTTTCAGAGCTAATATTTAAGGTTCTTTACATTGAAATCTACAATTGACTTCATACAGAAGTGGTATTATAGATGACAATCATGGTTATGCATAGCTCCTATACTCAAATCTTAATATACAGTTAATACAAAACATCAAGTAGCCATTCAACTCAGAACAAATCTAGGCTAAACTCTATTATTGGCTAAATTCTACCTTCCTTTCTGCCAAATCCTCCAGATACCCAAATATAGTCAGAGGCTTTCTTAACTAATATAGAAGAGACAAATTCTCACCTGAACATCTTTTGTTTTCTCCTAGTAAACTTTTTTACTTGCTCTTCAGAACACAAGCAAAAATATCCATTTAGAAATATAAAATACCTGAAGTTGGCAAAAAATCTTTAAATAAATATATTTAAATAGTTTAAAGGCTATTATAAGTCAACAGGCATATATTCATTTATTGACCAACTACTATTTGAAGATTTTCTTGCAGAAAAAAAAATTTACCTCCAATTGGATGAAGGACACTACAATAAAATATGTAAACAGTTGATCTATTTTGGCATAATTTGAAACAATTAAAATGAAAGAAATGTTAGCAGCTTAATCAATATAGCTTTTAAAACTATATTAACTTGATTCTGTAGAACTTAATGGTACAGATTACAATCTATAATATATATAGTATATATGTTATATATATATGTTTATATACTTGGAATTATATAGAATTTTTTTTCCAAACTTAGCAATGACACTGTGGACTCTTAGAATGGGTACAAACACAGGAAAGTTTAAATGAAATAATTTTTATGCTGTATGAAGTGTTTTCTCATGTGAAATTAACTTTCAAAATTGCAGCAAGATTGTTGTGAAGATTAGATGAATTACAATATAGCAGTGTCTGGCACATGGCAAATGGCTAGAATTAACTGGAAACTGAATCTAACCCTATCAGATGTTAAAAACTATACTAACATCTGTGAATATCAGCCTACCTTGCAAAGAGTATGCTGCATCAAAACAAGAATAAGAATACAGATGCATATGCTGAAATCTGGAGCTCAGCAGCAACTTTTTAAATTACTCAAAGATTTTAACACAAACATTTCATAATACTTGCATTATTAATTCAGATTAACTTGAAAAAACGAGTCAAATTACAAAGTAAAATTATTTTTGGTTGGCCTTGCATTTTTTTTGTACAAATCTAAAATGATCTCAAATTGGTTTGCTTTTTAATGCTATAAATATAATCATCATAAAGGCAAGATCTTACCAAATCATTATTCTGGTCCAGTTACCACATTAACAGGAATCAACTTATCACCAGGGACAAATCATTGAACTAATGGGCATTATTACAAAGTGAAGTATAACTAGCTATCTTTTCATGAAAAGATGCAAAGTTTAAATGCAAGCTAAATTTCTACAACAACAATGTATGAGACAAGCACCTCTTTAGAAAGAAGCCTGAGCATTTAGAAACTTCCATGTTAAAATCTAAGCCTGAAGTTTAAAACTCCTAAGCCCCTACACTGAGATCCATGCTAACATTTGTCCCAGAAGTTAACTAACAGACTTTAGATGTACAGTGATTCTATAAAACAAACTTTAATGATACTGATCTTCTGAATGAAGTGCAAAATCCTTACCCTTCCAAAGCACACTCATCTTAATATTTTTCAGGGAACAGAACCTTATTTAAAATATTTCAGCTGAAAAATTACATAAACAACCCTGTAATGGTGGCACACACCTGTAATCCCAGCACTCAGAAGGGGCTCAGGCAGGAGGATCCCTAGCAGGTGAGCCTAGGCTACACAGGGAGACCCTCTATTCCAAAAACCATAATAAATACGATTACCAAAAAAAGTCCAAAGAATTTTTAAGTATTCTTCCATATGCAATGCAAAACTAGCAATGTTAAGATTAAAGAAAAAATTAACTTTAAGTTGAAAAGTATTCACTCATTACAGAAAACCTAACTATAGGGGACAAGATGAATATGAATACCAATTTCATCATTTTTGTATTACTTTGGATTAGGTATTGTTATATGTTATGGAGGTCCTACCATAAACAAAATGCAGTGGCTGTCTAGAAATTTATAGATCTACTAAAAAATGACTGTTCTTTATCAAACATGGTATAATACATGTCTAATGATTTGAGACAACTGTCAACTTACTACATATGAATTCCTTGCTCTTTATTATATCCCTTTCAAAATGCACTAAAAGTGAGATGATTCTATTAATAGCAGAAATTAATCGATATAGATACAAAGGTTTTGTTAAACTTCTATCTTTATCATTTACAGTCCATCAATGCTTTCAACCGAAATACATCACACTGGTGAAATGAATTTTATTTTCATGGCGACCAGAGAGAATCCAAGCTTTAACTTATGGGTAAGCATTTCTTCTGCTTTCTAAAGATAAAAAGTAAACACTACAACTGTAAAAACCTGGCCCTAAAGAGATTCAGTTATCTCTAACCTAAGTGTAGATTCCCAGGAAATCCCAAACAAGGGGCAACCCTGCCTCAGCATCAAGACCACCATCGCCACCAGCTTAAGCTTCAACTTCGGGCTTCCAAGGGGCCTCACCAGCATCATGGCTGATGCAGACCGATGCGCAGGAGGCGGAGGAGGTGGACAAGGAAGAAGCTGGTGGTTTGTTTACTTGCAGCCTGAGCCGCCGCCGCCGCCGCCGCCAGCAGCGACAGCATCAGTGGATCAGCCAAACCCAGAATCTTCCGCACATTTCTATTCTTAGCACACAACTCCCTAGCGGATCAAAACCCCACTACTATTAAAAACACAGACTTGCACGTTACCCACCTCAAACACACACCCGCACCCCATCAGCACCGTCCCCTCCCGGGCGCCGGCGGGGTGCGGTGGGGTGGGGTGGGCAGCCGGCGAAGCAAGGAGACCCGGGGGATGCCACTGCATCTTCGCCCGCACTCCCGCCACGGGCGCCGACGGCCCCTCCCCCCCCACCCAAACACCGAGTCGCCACCGGCCGCTCGCGTTACATAACCGCGCCGCCGCCACTGCCCCCCGGCCGGGCCAGCCCGCCGCCCCCTCCCCACGCCGCACGGCCATGCGAGTTAAGGGCCGGCGACGGGACCGGGATCCCAGCTAAGCAAAGCCCTAACGCGCCGGGCCGGGCGACCCAGACCCGCAGCACACGGTACCGCTAGGCCGGGAACACCCCCTCCCCGGCCGCCCGCGCACCGCCGCCGCTCCCCCGCAACCCCCGCCCCCCGAGGGCGAGGGGGTGTCGGTGTCACCCACGCTAGGCATCCCCGGGCCTCCACCTCCTCCGCACCCAGAGCCCCAAAGCCTTGGGAGGGAGAGGGAGCCCGGTCTCCCTCCCCCACGCCCACGCCCCCGGCAGCCGCGGTGACACCCAGACGCCCCCCGCCTCCCCCACCCGCCCGCGGCGCCGCCGCCCCCGCCGGGGAGGGGGGTGGAGGCGGGGAGGGAGCCGCGGGGCTCTCGGGGAGTGCCGGCCAGGCGGGAAGGGGGCCGAGAGCTGGGGGCGGCGGCTGTTACCTGCAAAGGCGGCGGCGGCGGCCCCGCAGCTGCTCGGGCGGTGGCGGAGGATGGAGCTGGGGGGGCGGGGGGAGGAGAGGGGGCGACTCGGGGGTCCCCCTCCCTCCTCCTCCCCTCCTGTCCTCCCCCCCACCCCGCTGAGCCTCTGGCCCCCCTGGAGCCCGGTGCCGCCGGCGGGAGGGGAGACGAAGGGCTGCAGGGGAGGGAGGGAGGGAGGGAGCCGGCCGGGCGGGCCGCGGCACTCGAGCGGGCGGCGGCGGCGGCTGCGGGAGGAGGAGGAGGGTGGAGGAGGGCGGGCGGCGGCGCGAGGAGGAGGGGGAGGAGGCGGAGACTCGACTTGGGAATCGGACGTTGGCTACAAATTCATCACCCGAAAACACCGCTCGGGCGGGGGGCCGGGTTATGCTGCCGGGCCGCGGGGCGGAGGCTCTGGGGCTGAGCGTGCGGCGCCGGGGACCCCGGACTGTGACCTCCCTCGCTTCGGGGGCCCGGCCGCCGCCTCCCCGCCCCCTCCTTCCTCCCTCCGGGGGCCGCCACCGCCGCCGAAGCTTCTTGCCGCCGCCGCGGGGCTTCTTGTTGTTGACTTTGAGGAAAACTCCTGACGTCAGGGGCTGGCTCTCCGCGACCGGCGGGAGCGGCTTCCCCGCGCCCCGGCCCCGCTTGCCGGCCTCAGCTCCGCGCCCCAACCGGGCGCTGTGGTCCCCAGGCTGGCCCGCGCCCCTCCGACCCGCGCCCCTCCGCTTTCCTCTCGCGAGAACATCTCTCCAGCAGCCCGCGCGCGCGGGCCCCGGCGTTCCCGCCGGGAAGTTCTGGGCTTCCCCGGGCCGCGGGGCCCTCGACGGGGCACCCTCTCCCCACCCCCCTGCACCGGGATGCCGCCGCGGGGTGCGGGCCCGGGGCCCGGACGCTTGCTCTCACCTGCGCTGGGTCGAGGCGGGCTCTGGGTCAGGGCACCCGGGGGGATCTGACCGTCCCAGGAGTCGCCTCCGTCCAGTCCCAGGGCCAGTCAACCACGTGTGGGCTTGAGGTTGCTAGTGACATCCCGAGTCCCTCAGAACCACCTCCTTGCGAGGGGTGGTGATTTCGTTGACTTTGGGGCACTAAGAAGACGTTACTTTTGAAGTTCGTGGCTCAGGGAGTAAGTGCAGTGGACACTGGTTTTTAGAAAATGGCCGTAGTTTTACCACATATTACACTTCGGGAAGTCCTAAAAAGTTTACTTTTTCTGAGACTCTCTTGCCACCTCTGGACACACCTGGTGAACCGATACTAGTCCTAGTGGCTCTAGTCTTTTGGAAGAACCTGTTATTTTCTCCCATTGCAAGAATCTGTTTAGAAACTTCGACTTCGTCCTGTAGTGTTTCTTCTGACCGGGTGTCTTCCTCTCCTCCGGTCCTGCTGTTTTACACTATATTACACTTTATCCCCGTGTCTGTATAGTGCCTCATGTCCATATGTGCAGCACAGTTACCAGTGAGCTGCTGTTGGGACCCCACCGAGATGAAAAACACTGGTAGCCATGTAGGTCTTCTGATGGAAGACATGCTCCTCAGTTGCTAAGGCTGGACTGGGCTGACAAGACTTCAGAGGTCTGTAGAGTTCTATCCGGAGAACCTGAGTTCATGTCTCTGAATCTTAAAAACCAGAATCAAATAGCTCTGAGAACTTAGGTTAAGACTTAGCGCTCTGGCTTTGGTTGCCAGTGGCCTAGAAGTCTTGAGGCTCAGCAGTTGGCAGCAGTGAGCACCAGCTCTGATTCCAGCCCTTGGGCTGTTGGTTGCTGGTACCTAGTGACAGGCCCGCAGTCTCTGTGCTGTCCAACTACCATGGCCATCCCCTCCGCTGCCTGTTTCTCACCTCCACTGCTACTTCTGCCTGCCTCCACTGCTTGTTGCGGCTGGAGCTGCCTTCTTCTCTTCCTGTTACCACTTCTGCCCACTCTACCCATGGTAAACATGCCAGGGAAGTATGGAAAGACCATTGCAGAAATCCTTCATTGGGCCTAATGTAGTGTCGCTATAAATAAACAAATAAATGTCTCCTGACTCAAATACCCTGATAACACTAGTGGAAATGATTGTACTTGTACTAATCACAATACAGCTTCCAGTTCCTCTAGTCACAAGCCCAGGGAACCAATCACAGGCTGGCCAGTTTTGACTGCATAGAAGAATACTGTTTTGCCAAATTCTGTATAACAGACTTATCCATTGGTTTATTCATTCACTAATTCAATGCTTATTCTATGTTACTTTGTACCAAGTCTTCTAGGACAATTGTCCTTTCTTTTCAGACAGAATGCTGACAGTACCATTAGCCTAAGAACACCCCTTAGGAATTACTAAACCCGTGATGTAGCTCAGTGATAAATAGTTGCCTAGGGTGCACAAGGTCTCAGGTTCAATCCCCTTGGGGAAAAGAGTTCGCCAAGGTTTGTCTTGCCTGGAGTACTGCGTTCCAAAGCCAGGTACACATTATCGAAAACAGCCGCAGTGACTGAGGAAAGGCCTGTAAAGCAGAAGTCATGGGCTTCAGTTTCTGTTTCTCTGCAACTGCAGTGTGATCTACTCAAGATGTCCTTGGAGTGATCAAAGCAGCCAGGCTCTTATAATGAGTCAGTCTGGACAGCTGCCAAAAGGACTACTGAGTTGACAGCTCAGTGTCCCTCCTCCTGACTCCCCAGTCCTGGCGCAAGAGAAAGTTTGACAACTGTCAATCAAAGGATCAAATCAGCCTGGTTTCTAATAGCATATTCATTTAAAGGAAAAGTAAAAATTAAAGGTTGCTTACAGTAAAGACCTATCATTAGCATTACTTAATAATGTTTATCTATTGAAAAAAATTACCCTAGGGAGGACTAAGTCCCTCTAACCCATGTAAAGACTACATTTTGTCTTATGAAATGCTTGCCTAATGTGTGGACAGGAATTAGAAGTCCAGTAAGAAAGAAAAGGGGTTAGTGGAGGCAGGTGGAGGTGTTTTCATTTGTGTGCCACATCTGAAGTGAAACTTATTTTGTGTGGCCATTTCTAAGACAAAACTATGTCAGTCGTACAGCACTTGTCAAGCTCTATGTGAAACCAAACCCCAGCTACAGCAAAATAAAAGAAAAAGAAAAATCTAAGCCCTCCAACACTGCCTTTCTCCTTTCCCCAAAGTTCCTAACAGTTGTAGGTAAGTGGGAACAAGTCCTAATTCTGTTCAGTTTGCTCAAAAATTAACATTCCCATGATTATCAGGCCTCAAACATTAACTGCTGGCAAAATGATGGGGTTTCTGGTTTTATGGTGTATAAAACACAAAGATGGGTCATATTTTTATCTTATAGTACTCCGAGACACTTTGTTTATTAAGAAATAGTCCTTTTGGTTCTGGAGAGTTGAGAGCACTTCCCCATTGTTCCAGAGAACCTCACTGATGTTTCGCACACCCATGTCAGGACGCTCACTAAGCTGTGATTCCAGCTCCACAGACACATAAGTAAGTGTTGTTGGAATAAAATAGTCCTTATAATAGCTGTGCTACATATAACATCGAGTCCTTACTCCCTTACCACCACCAGTACTAGGGGGTGAGCCTGAGCCCTGTGTTAAACAGGCTCACTGCCACTGAAGTAAGTTCTTCAGCTTGCTTGTGCTTACTCTTGGATACCAGCATTTTCATTCATGTTCTCGCTCCCCCACTTCTCTCTCTGTGTCTCTCTCTCTGTCTCTCTCTCTCTGTCTCTCTCTCTCTGTCTCTCTCTCTCTGTCTCTCTCTCTCTGTCTCTCTCTCTCTGTCTCTCTCTCTCTGTCTCTCTCTGTCGCTCTCTCTCTGTCGCTCTCTCTCTGTCTCTCTGTCTCTCATCTCTCTCTGTCTCTCATCTCTCTGTCTCTCGTCTCTCTATCTCTCATCTCTCTCGTCTCTCTCTGTCTCTCGTCTCTCTCTGTCTCTCTCTGTCTCCCTTCCTCCTCATCATCTTTCATCTCCTCCCTCTCCTCCTCATGAGTATGGAGATGGGAGAAGACAGGAGCTCCATAAAATGCCTAACCTGGCCTTCAATTACTCAGTAGCCCAGATATGTCTTGAATTTCTGATCTTCCTGACTTGGCCACCCTGATATTTGGGATTACAGACCTGCACCACCGGGTCCTTCCCCAGCTCTTAAAGGTCTGACATTGTGGAACTTAGAATTGCTGAATTATTATCTTTCATCCATGAGATTTTCATTTACTTGTGATATTAACGTCAACCAATTGATAAGAACTAAACTTATAAACCAAACTGTCTCAAAATACTACTAGTCTTGTATCAATCTTAGATGAATTAAACTTTAAAGTATTACATAAACTAGGTCATACTTTATTGACCATAAATGCGAAAAATTCACACTTATTTCTCCCGTTTTTGCTTTTGAGCTTTGTAGTTTCACAAATTCCTATAATAAAACCTTTTGTTACCAAATAGTTAATCAGAACTGCGTCCATATGTCATTGTTCTTTTTCTTCCATGGAGCTGTTCTGAGTCTGGCAGAACCTGCCGGTTAGGACATGCTAGTGCTCCACGCTTACATGCTGGATTTTTTGTCATCACATCCAAGCAGTATTGGGCACAGCAGCATGGTCATCCATGGAATTTCATGGGTTTGGGTCTGTTTAGTCCTTAGGCTACTACCATAAATACCACATTAGTATAAAATAACCAAAACTTCTCCTTGTCCTTCTGTAGACAACAAAGTACAAGATACAAAATGATAGTACCTGGAGATTGGCATCTGATAAGGGTCCAGTTCCTGCTTTCTAATGCCTTGCTCTCCTGGTTAAATGAGTGAGGATTGTTCCTGGGCCTCTTTTGAGATCAAATCCAGTCCACCTCCGGTATTCTATCATGGAGCTGTGATAAGGGTTTCTGTTCCTTAAAAAACCCATTTAAGGTATGAGAATGGTTTGGTTTGAATCCCAGGTGTGGGATGCTGGGCTGCTTTAGTTTGTCCACAGCTGTTAACTATAATTGTTGTAGCCGGAGCATGGTTTAGCCAGCTGCAGAAAGAAAGTTTAATTCTGAAGACTCTAGAGAGGGGAAAAAAATGCCAGATTTTTTTTTTGGGGGGGGGGGGGTTGCTCAGAAGAAGGAAGAGGCTCCTATTCTTCCTGCTGCTGCTCCCCTGAGCTGTTGCTGGTTCATTCTACTGTTCTGTTTGTTCTTGCTGGTTTGCTGGACTGCTGGGTATCCTGACTACTGAAATTGCTGTTGCCTCAAAGAACCTGACGACCCTATCCAACAGGAAGTAGTTAAAAAAGACCCACATCCCTTTCCCCTCTAATCTCCTTTCTTTCCTACCTAGTGTTAGGGGATTGGAAGGAATACGGGTTGGAAGGGAGGTCGAGGTGTCAAGTACAGTAAAATGAGCTAGAGTGAATAAAACAAAATAAAAGCCATCTACTACTTTGCGATACATCCCATTTAAATTGTTGAGTTTGTCAGTTTTCTTTTTTAAGTGAAATACATTTTTTTTCACAGAAATGGCATTTTTAAACAAGATTCTTTCACTTTAAGCTCTGTTCTTCACTGCCATCCCACTCAATAGTGAACCAGTTATTGTAAATTCACCACCACAGGATTGTTGGATGTGTTGTTTTAATGAACATACTAAAGAGTGGATTTCATTAAATCTTCATACCTGCATATCTGGTATTTTGTTCACAGTCATTCCCCCATTACCCTCTCTTGTTCTACCCTCCCTCCTAAGAGTCTCCTTTTACTTTTATATCATATATATATATATACACACACACACACACACACACACACACACACACACACACACACACATTTGAATCTAGATTCCATATATGAGAAAAATCATCTATCTTTATAGTCTCTTATTTCTCATAACACAAGGACTTCTGGTTGGTTGCACCTATTTTCCTGAAAATGATATAATGTTTGTTCTTTATAGCTGAATAAAACTCCATTGTATATATTCAGCACTTTTTCTTTATTCATTCATCCACTAATGGAAAACTAGAGGCATCCCGTGTCTTGGCTGTTGGGGAAACTGGTGCAGTAGGTATAGATATGCAGGTGACTCAGCCCCAGACCCTGAGACAAGCACCCACTGAACTCAGTTTCATTTCTTCACCCCTGCTAGTGCTGCAGTAAGAGACTCACAAGTCCACAAGCAGCTGCTGGAGATCTGGACTCAGGTCCTCAAGCTTACCAAGCAGATGCTCTTTCTTGCCCGCTGAGCCATCTCTCCAGCCCCTGCCTGTTTGCCTGATAACAGCCATTCTGACCAAGATGAGATGGATCTCAATTGCATTTCCCTGGTGGCTAAGGCTGTTGAACATTTTTGCTGCATTTACTAGCCATCCATACTTCTTTTGAAAGCTTTCTATTCAATGTATGTGAACATTTAGGGTCCAGATGATTGAGTGGTTTGGTTTTTGTTAAACATTTTTGAGTTTTTTATATGACCTAGATAGATATTAATCCCCTCTTATATACATACCTGGCAAATATTTTCTCTCATGTTATAGATTTTGGGCCTCGTTTTAAAGGGCTTAATACCATTCTTGAGGGTTCCAACTTTAGGGTTTAATTACCTTCAAAGATCCCACCTGCTAATGCAATCACTACGGGATTAGAATTCCAAGATCTAAATTGGGGAGTGGGTAGAGATTTAAACATTCAGACCAGAATATCATGCAACAAAGCAAACTAAACAAATAAATGATTGTTTCTCTGTTTCAATAAAAAAGTGTCTTTTTCCTATGAAAGGACATGGCACAAAACAGAATAGTGAGCACATTGATGACTGAAGAAATAAAGGGACGAATTAGTCTGGGTACAGTATGCAGTTTATATAGTGTTTCCCTGTGAAGATGCAAATGGTGTATTGGGAAAAGCATAGGTACTTGGAATTTTTAAGAATCCAAATCCTCTCTCTGCATATTTTGTGTTATCTCAGATAAGTGACTTAATTTTTCCAGGATATAATTTTCCTGGAAAATTATAAAATGTCATTTGTGAAATGGCATTTACTACTGCTTTAATAACTTATGTGACTTAAACTTTAAAAAAAAAATTACCCCAAGATAGTGAGTGGTCAGCAAGCCAAAATTCTTTCACTATAAATGTGAGTATATTCAGATTAATGTAATAATAACTGCTGCCACAGGCACAAAATCTACATGTCCACAAAACAAAGTACATTTCTCACCCTTTTAAAGTCCTGAGTGACAGGCAAGTCTCCACTAAAAATTTATGTCCTGAGTTTCTTCCACAGTAGAACTCTGACATGTCCAATTTATTATCACAACACTGAACTTACAAAGGAGTTTTAGAAAACATGGAAGATGGCTCAAAGTTGTATGCAAATCATTCCCACAAGCTTTGTGCTAGTAAGAAATCACCAAAAAGAAGGCCATGAAATGAGGATGGTCCAAGAAGAAAACATTTGGGAGACAGCTAGGCATGGTCAGCCACAGTTGTAATTAATATCATGGATGATTAATAAAGAAATTCCCAAGCTGGTAACTTAGAAGTTGTCCTGGTTCGTACTGATTATCAGCCGTTGTGTGAAGCTGTGAAGGCAAAGTCTGAGTTGCAGTGGGGACCTAAGGATGCTGATGGTGCCAGGAACATGGGGTGTTCGCCAAGGAAAGTCTCATGTGCAGAATAGATCTGAGCCAAAAGAGAGAGGCTCTATGTGTTACAGCTAGTGGAGTTGGGCAGCATGGGATATCCAAGCCCTTTGGAGTCCAGATAAAGCCATCATATTCCCAGATGCTAAGCATGTAGCTGTAAGAAATGGTATTTTCCCTGTTGTGTTTTGGTATTGATTTGGTCCAATATTTCCTTGCTAATCCATCCCTGCCTTTTGGAATGGGAATGTTTACTTTGTATCGTTATATATTGGAAGCATGTATCCTCTTCAATGTAAGGGCTCACAGTGTAGAGACTGTCTCAGAAGAAAAGCTTCTCTTACACATTCGATGGATGTTGGAACTGTTCAAGCCTATAGGGACTTTTGCAGTCAGACTTAATGAATTTTATATCATGAGATGGCCAATGAGACTATGAGGTCAAGAAGTAGAGAGATGACTTAAAAGTGTATGTTTTGGTGTCAGATTGACAAGAGGTTTGCTTGTGATGGTTAAGACTGACTGTTTACAGGATCTAGAATCATCTAGGAGATGACCTCTGGGTCTGTTTGTGAGGGAGTTCTTAGAGTTAATGGAGGTGAGAAGACCACTTTAACTACAGGAAGGAAGCACATCTCGTGTGCTATGGTCTTAGACAGAATAAACAAGACAGACCAAGCACACCACTGGCATTCATCTCTCTCTCTCTCTCTCTCTCTCTCTCTCTCTCTCTCTCTCTCTCTCTTTCTCTGCTTCCTGACTACGTGTGACCACATACCTCCATCCAGCTCCTGCCACCATGATTTGTCCACTTGTCCATGACTGTACCCTCGAACTGGAAGTCAAAATAATACCTGTTTTCTTTAAGATGCTTTTGTTGGGTATTTGGTCACAACAAGAAAAGTGATTAACACAGAGGTGTCAGTGATATGTAACAGACTGAGGGTTTTTTGGTTTTTTTTTGGGGGGGGGGTTGCCCTCAAATTTTTTTGCCATCAGAGTTAAAGTTCTAACCCTAATGTGATGATTTTATGATGCTTCTGGGAGTTGATAAGATCATGAGTGAACCCCTTATAAATGAATAGTGTCCTAAGATGACCCACCACCCTTAACCTAGTACATATGGGTGACCCTAGTGCTCAGGAGGCTGAGGTGTGAAGATCACCAGTCAGTGTAAGCCTAGACTATGTAAAGATACTGTCTCAAAACGGCTAAACCAAATCAAAAGACAAAAGAACAAGGGACACTAGACCTTGTATCTACTCTAACCCTTTAGTTACTAGACAAAACCATGGCCACTTTAAGTTGCAAACACTCAGTTAGTAATGTGATTTTAATTTAAACTGAATTTGAGACATCTTTAGGCTAATAGCCATAGAAGGGAAGGAAGATAGGTTCTGGTTTTTTTTTTTTTTTTTTTTTTTTTTTACTTCCCCACCTTATATGCCTCCTCCATTCCAAAGTCAGTCTGAGTAAGGGACTAAAATATCCTCACTCACATTGTCCCATGATAGCCAGCTTTGCATGAAGGAGCAGCTAGGTGATTTTTCAGGACCAGGTGCAAAATTAAAATGCCAGACCCTTTGTTCAAGGAGAATCAGTACTTTCAAGATAGTGACAAGTACCTGAACCAAGAACATGTTTCTGTACAGTGTACATCCATGATGAGACTAGCAAGTGCTACAGGCTGTCTGTGCAGGGGTTCTTAGGAGTATTGCAACCAGCTCCTGTACCTGATATCCCTGTGACATGGGTCTCGCATAGCTGGCTGTTCCCAATCACCTCTTAGCTTCTGTTTGCTCAGCCAATTTGAATCTTCTCACTGTTCCTGAAGGTTCTATACAGAATCCAAAATAGCTCTAGGCCAGTTCTTCTCCCTCAGGACTTTCCCCATTCTCTGTCTCTTTCTCCTTCTCTTCTCTTCATTGGAGCATTTGGGCAGCTTATTTACAAATTCTCAAGTTGGGGGTACATCCCAGCCCACAGAATCTCCTCACTTGGGGGAAAACATCTCGGGCTTTTTACCTGATGCCACAGAAGCCCACTGGCATTAGCTGAAGAAGCATCCTCCTGTTGCTTCCCACTGTAAGTGGTAAAACCAACTTTCCTCACAAATCTCTTCTATTTGGTATTTTCTCCACATTTATTTTATATTTCTAAAATAAATGAGAGCATCTGAATCTTATTTTGAACTTTTGTTTTTCATAATAGAGAACTTGTTTGAAAAACGGTTCCTTTTATATCTTGAACTCTCAGTTGAAATTTCAATTTTTAATTCCTATTAAAAAGTAGATTCTGGGGAGCTGGAGAAATGGCTCAGAAGTTAAGAGCACTGGCTGTTCTTCCAAAGGTCCTGAGTTCAATTCCCAGCACCCACATGGTGCTTCATAACCCCCTATAATGAGATCTGGTGCCCTCTTCCGGTCCGCAGGCATACATGCAGACAGAACACTGTATACATAATAAATAGACAGATAGATAAGTAAATCTTTTTCTTTTCTTTTTTTTTAAGTAGATTCTGAATGCTTGTTTCTGGCTCTGCCTCTCTCCTTCTGAGCTGATATCCTTCTGCAAACATGCTGAACATTCCTAAAGAATGCTGGGTTTTCTGCAGAAGTGTGGCAAGTACCGACCTGATGAAATGACATAGTACACAAAGGGCAAACACACTCTGTCTGCCCAGGGGAGGTGGGCTTAGGACAGGAAACACACTGGTTATGTTGGGCAGTCTAAGCCTATTTTCTGGAAGAAGAAAGGATAAAACTACAAAGAGGATTATGCTGGGTGTTTTGAGGCTTGCCTGTGTTAAACCCAACTGAGATCCAAGAGAATTCTTGTTATTAGGAGATACAACTATTTTGAACTGGGTAAAGATAAGAAGCCAAGGGGCCAACAAATGATCTTATTCTATGCTGATTTCATTATGACGACAAAGTCATGAGTTTTTATATTCACTTCAAAACAAAGTATATCCTGTTGTGTAAATATTTTCTCTTATTTGGATATATGTCCACATGAGTAATATGTAAAATATTACATTATACAGAATAAAATATATTTAAGTTAACAGGTGTTAAAGGCACAAAATTAAGTAAAATAATGTCTTCTCTACGTTTGTTTGTATTTTTGTTTGACAAGTATGTGCCAAAATTTTTTTTCTATCTTGTACATTGTTATTTATATTAATGTTATTAAACATTGTAGAAACTCTTGCCCTGTATTGATTCCTCGAAATTTTTTCTTAAAGGGTTTTTAATTATCCCAGCATTCTGGAGGCAGAAGCAAATACATTTCTGTGAATTAGAGGCTAGCCTGGTCTACAGTGCAAGTTCCAGGATAGCCAGGGCTACATCTTGAGACCTTGCTTTAAGAAACTGAACACAAGCCAGGCTGTGGTGGCGCACGCCTTTAATCCCAGCACTTGGGAGGCAGAGGCAGGTGGATCTTTGTGAGTTCGAGGCCAGCCTGGTCTACAAAGTGAGTCCAGGACAGCCAGGGCTACACAGAGAAACCCTGTCTTGAAAAACCAAAAAAATAAAAATAAAATAAAATAAAATAAAACTGAACACAGTGGAATTTCATCTCTGTAGATTCCAAGATACAGATACCATAAAATGAAAAGTGAAGATGTAAAGGTAGATTTTTCTTGGAGAAAAGATCACTTAGACAAAGATTGCCTGAGCCACAAAAAACCTTAAATACTGGCATACATTCTGTGTGTGTGTGTGTGTGTGTGTGTGTGTGTGTGTACACATGCGCATGCACATGTGTAATGTAGTTGTTTATTATGGAAAAGAATTGTTAAGAGACAAAATTTTGGAAAGAAAGATATACCCCATGTGTGTAAAATGGAGAAGATAAACCATTTTAATAAAATCAAAGTATGTTTCTGAAGCCTCGAGATATGTAAATTAATTGCTATAGTTTGGAATGGGTTTTTTTTTCTTTTTATGCTGTTGGTGATTGAACTCAAGACTTTTTACATTGTTGGGGATTGAACCCAAGACTTTACCCAAATGAGGCAAGTTTGGCACCACTGAACTGTTTTTCCAGTCCTGTAACTTCTATTTTTAAAAAGTATTATTTTTAAGTAGGGCATGGTGGCACATGCCTTTAATACCAGCACACAGGAGGCAGAGGCAGGAGGATCTCTGTGAATTCGAAGCCAGCTTGGGGTCCAGAAAGAGAGTCTAGGACAACTAAGGTCTGTTACACAGAGAAACTCTGTCTCGAAAAAAAGAGAGAGAGAGAAAAGTATCATTTTTTATTCATTAAATTTTTATTTATTAACATTTTTATTTATTTATTTATTTATTTATTTTTATTAAAATCTATTTATTAAAAATTTAAAATGATCTTAAAGTGTCCCACAAAAGTCCATATAATAAAGTCCTTGTCCCTAGACTATGGCGCTGTTAAGAGGTGTTGAAATTTTTAAGAAATGAGACTTAATGGGCAGTGCAAAAGTCATTGTGGGTGTTCCCTCCAGGGGGATTATGGGACACACACCCCAGCCCGATCCCTATTCCCTTTCCTTTCCAGTCTATGAGGCAAGTGGCTTTACTCCAGCATGTGGCCTTTGTCATGATGAGCTGTCTTGCCCAGAGCAGTGGAATAAAACCTCTAAAACTGTAACCCAAAGCAAACCTGTTCTCTTTATAAGTTGATTATCTCAGGTATTTGTCCTCCTGATAGAGGGTAGCTAACCCAGAAATAACATGAGGTGGCATGACAGAATGCTCACTCTGTGCCAAACACCCTCCTAAGAACCCTATCAGAATCAACTGATTTACTGTCAGAGGTAACCGTGAGAGAAACTAGATGATATAAACTTGGTATGGCTATAAAAGCTGATCTGGGGATGGAGGCCTCCATCTACAACATGGGGTAAATAGCACCAAGAAGTAAGACGTACCATAGGTAGCAACTGGCATGAGCAAGCACAAGGAGTTGGAACAAAATAGCTAAATGAGGAAGAGAAAGAACAAAGAGTCATGAGAGCCAAGGTAGGAGAGAGTCTCAGAAAGAGAACATGTTTTGGGAGTATGAATGTTACATGGAGGTCAAAAAAAGGATGGATCTGGTAAGTGCCTCCTGAACAAATGGAAGATACTAGTTTCTTAGGTGGAAGTAATTTCATGGTTGTAATGGAGTTGAAATCTTCACTGAATTGAGTTTTAAAGAAAATGGAAAATTGGGAAAGAGGTACACCATAAAGATGTGGAAAGGAACCGTTATTTCTTGAACCCTACCTACTGGGCACCAAATTCTGTGCCGGGAGGTGGCTCATGTATAAGATAATACAAATGGTCCTGACTTGCAAATTTTCTCAATTGTATGATGATGTGAAAATAAGATGCATTTAGTAGACACTGTGCTTTGAATTTTCATCTTTACCAGGCTGGTGATACATGGTATGATAATCTCTTGCAATGTTGGCAGTAGCTGCAAGCCCCTAGATCAGCCACTAGTCATGACAATAGTAACTTAACAGTGCATGTGGTACCAAGCACAGATGATCTGCAGTGTAGGCTTCCTAAATGCACTTTCCACTTAATAATTTCTTCAACTTGAGTTTATTAGAATATACCTGGATCCTGGTGCCTGATGTGAACAGGTCAGCAACAATGATTCCTGTGTGACCAGGATTTCTGAGTTTACACAAGACTTTATGTAGATTCTTAGTGTCCCTTCCTCTCATGCAAGATTAGTAACCTAGTTCCAGCCTACCACCAAATGAGGAAGCAAGGACTGAGGGCAGCTCAGCAGCAACACAAGGACAAGCAGCCAAAGAGCAACAGACTGACATCTCAAAAGACGCCACTGTGCATCCTTAACCCACAGCCCCTCTCTGCCCATATGAGACACTATGTGGGTAATACATACATCACTAGCCATTTTCCTTCCAGCCTCCCCTCCAGAAACACCAGCATAACACAAAGCAGAAAGGAAGTTTCCAATAACCTAGCAATATGGAGATTCAACATGGAAATAAAGTTGAGTTCTAAAAATAACGTTCTTTCTGTATGCCTGAAATGGTAAAATTAAGTTGAGGCCCATCATATCTATTTTATGACATTTAATCTTCATCCCCATTTTGGGGGGAAATTTACAATTTCACAAAATGAATTATCCTTTCAATATTATAGACAATGAAATGGGTTTAGAGGCGTTAAGGAACTTTCCCAGATCAGCAAGCAACAAAGCCAGGACCTTCACCCAAGATCAACATTACAGTGCAGCTAGTATTCTTTCTGCTAAAAATACTTTGCTCCTCAAAAATATTAGGAGAGAAGGAAACTAAGTTGTGGCCACTTAGATCCAAGAGATGAGATGTATTGTTTTATCACTAATATTAACATTTTATTATTGAGGATGAGAGAAACAGAACAGTAGCTGGAAAAGATTCAGCTAAGAGAAAGATTGAAAATAAGGGAAAAGTGGATCATTGCCTAGAATTATTCTTAAAGTATCATGGGAAGAATAAAAATAAAGAGATAAGTATTGAAGGAATGGTGGGTGGGTACCTCTCCAGCATGAGAGCTAATGTAAGAGCTGGGGGATGTGGATATGTGCTTGTCTAGCATCAAGGCCCTGGATTCTATCTCTAGCACTGGAGAGAGAAAGAGATAGGAAGAGAGGGAGAGAGAGAGAATATAAAGTGAAAATATTGCATAGATACAGATTATTTAGCAGACAGTGGAAGAAAAATTGGCATAAGTGACATAAAACGCTAGCCAGTACACTGTCCACTTGCTAACCTGACACACAAACACGTTACAGTGAGAACCGTCCCTTTCTCATGTATCCCCAAGATGAAGCTTTAACATTGTGAAGGATGCTTTTATGTCAACGTGACACAAACTAAGTCCATTTGAGAGGAGGAAACCTCAACTGAGAAAATGCCTCCATGAGATCAGGCTGTGGGCAAGCCAGTAGGGCATTTTCTTACTTAGTGATTGATGGGGGAGGGTCCTGCTCATTGTAGTTGGTACTATCCCTGGGCTGGCAATTCTGAGTTTTGTAAGAAAATAGGCTGAGCAAGCCACGATGGGCAGGCCGGGAAGTAGCACCCTTCTACAGCCTCTGCATCAGCTTCTGCCTCCAGGTTCTGGCCCTGTTTGAGTTCCTGTCCTGACTTCCTTCAGTGATGAACAGCAATGTGGAAGTGTTGTCTTATTTCTAAAGAAAATAAACCCTTTCCTCCCCAACTCACTTTTGGTCATGGTGTTTTATCACAGCAATAGAAACTCTAACTAAGATAACATGCTAATAATGCTCAATCCATTCCTCTAGAGACTAAATTGAACATTTTCTCAGTGCTGGGAATGTTAACCACAGATACCTCATTTGGTATCCTGCCTTTTCAGAAATTTCACTCCACTGGGGGGAAAAATCGCTGTACTATACAGATCGCAACACCACAACAATGATGCTGCTATGGGGTGGGAGGTGTAAGTCTCCCAACTCTTTTCAGGATGCATCTACAGGCTCCTCACAATCCTCATGTGCCCTGGTCCTCGGAGGACCAGCAGGGTCTTTATAGTGATGGCATTATCTCCCTCATCTGTCCTATTCTGTCTCCCTTGGGTACCTATCTCGAGAACACTCCCTGTTCTGAAAACATCCTGTACGGGAGTGTCCATCACAGACTGTTACTATTCCCCCCTGCCCAAAGAGGCCTAACCATATTGGGGCCTGGGTTCCCTGAGTCTGTAGTGGAGAGCAGCCAACTCCCCTGTCTACAGGCCCACATTCACACCCTACCTTCTACCAATGCAAACCTGTTTTTATCTCCAGTTCCCCTTGTATTTCTCAATTGGGTTACACATTCACAAGACTAGAAGGGGGTGGGGCGACTTGACTCTGAAACCTCTGCTCCTGGAAAACTTTTGGAAGAGAAAGAAAACACTGTTCGGTCTTTGGATGGCTCTTGACAGTGAGAAATAGCAAGTGAAGAGTGTTGAGGATGTGAAAATAAACAACGCTGGAGCATCTGTGATAAGGAGCATGAGTTCTGGGGACACACCCATGATCTCTGGACCTACACAAACAGTTTCTGTTTGAGGAGTGAACCACAAATGGAATTCACCCAGGTTCCCAGGCCTTGTGTTCAAACCATTGTTCCTTTATTCTCCATATTTTTGGCTTTATTCAAAAAGATTCATAAAGATTCAAGAGTGTTGGCTTTGTTACAAAGAATAACTAAACCAGCTTTTTGTTAACACCAGTTTTACCATTAACTTAATTACATTTTATTACTAAAAGAGAAGTATGCTAAATGAATCCGCATATCAAAACATCTATTATAGATTTGCAGAAGTAACTGTAAAAATGACACTATTTGTATTAATGCCTATTTTTAAATTACTTTAATTTGGCCTCATTTTACCTGAAATTACCTTTTGAAATATTTTTTTAGGTTTAGTCTCAACTTCAAGATAGCTCTGAAAGTTTTCCATAGCAAGAAATTAGGTAAGATTTGGTTTGTATTGAGAACAAGAGAAAGTCACATTTACACAATGGACCAGTCAGTTGCTTTAGGCATTACCTTTTATAGATGCTACATTTAAAATAACTCTACTTTTAATATTAATTTTTATTTTCTAGAGGTTACAGGTTTCAGAAACTAGAAAACATGTATTTGGCTTTTTCTTATATACTTGAGTCAGTGTTAAAAATTTTAAGGTGCCATTACGTATTAATAAAATGAATCCATTCATTATTTGTGGCTTGCCCTTGGTATTGTTAATCAATAATGCTATTATCTGTTTTTTAAAAAGTGAAGCTATGCAAAGGTGACTTTCCCCTTTTATAATAACATAGTGGATGCAGAAGGTGCAAAAGGACAGAGGGCCCTTCATCTTCTTCCCCTGCCGTCATATTTTCTGTCACATCTGAGATGAAGGACGTAGGAGGTAACAGGCACCTCGCCCTCACAGGTGATGATGGGTCTGTGTTGAGTTATTGACACTCAAACCTGGGCCTCTCGTGATCAATGACACACAATTTGAAGACTACTTACTGGGGTTAATGGTGCAATCTGTGGCGTTGGAACAGAGTTCTTCTCAATGTGAAACTAATTGGCCCATATGGGGATTAACCTGGTAACAGTGTCCTCATTTGTCAACCCATCGACTCAGCCGTTGACTCCAGTTGTGTTTGAGAACTGCCCTAAATTCAATGTCTTTTCAAAACCACAATATCATAAGTTTACAAGCAGGAAGAGGGGAGTTTTAAATTTTACAAGTGATTTATCAACCCAAAAAATCCCTTCAAGAAAATAATTATACATAAAATAATAAACATTCTAGAATGTGCCAATTATTTTTAGATGAATATCCTTATGTGGTGGGAAGCAACAGGAGATAAGTCAGCATCCCACTAAGTTGTTCGTTTCTGCAAATTCCAGAATTACTTTCCAAAATTGTGAAGACGGGCTTTTAGATCCCCATTGCTCAGGGGCCACACAGAAGGTTGCCACCCCAACTACCCAGCTTTCCCCCCCAAAGCATCTGACACTGAACTGTCTTGCGTTTAGGTCATCTTTGTTTCCATATTGACCAGAAGCTTTTCTTTAATTTTCATCCCAGAGGATTTAAAAAACCCATTTACTAATTACATGGATAAAAGTTTGACTTTAGGAAAAGAAGAACACTGTATTTTCTAGCCACAAGACAGAAGTCCACCCTTTAGTTCTGCCTCAAAGAACATATCTCAATAAAAAACATCAAACTTAAAGTTTTTTTTCTATTCTCCCTCCATTCCCTTCACTATTAACACAATGACTTCCCCAAACCCAACTGATTCTTAATACACAGGTAACGCATGCCTGTGAAAACAAATTGCAAACCATCGGTGACATGTGTTACCATAGATACTGCACTGTAGTGGGAATGAAAAGATTTAATAAAAAAAAAAAAAAAAAAACCCACTAGATCCAAATACTAAGATTGACACTGGGATCACATTGGGATCTAGAAGAAATGCTTGTTTTGCCTAACCCTCCAATTAGAAGACATGTTTTCCTGTCACAGAAAATTTCAAAGTGACCTTTGAGAAACTATAGACGTGTGTGACAATTCTTGCAATCATAATGACCCAATATAAGAAAGTAATTGAAGGCTGGAGGTGTAACTCAGCGGTAGAGCACATACTGAACACATACAATGTCCTGGTTTTGAACCTCAACACACACACACACACACACACACACACACACACACACACACACACA
>CAJQZJ010034210.1:2363264-2380586 GCA_907164525.1 Lophiomys imhausi | reverse complement strand
ACACACACACACACACACACACACACACACACACACACACACACACACAGTTAATTGTGGTAGAAGTTTATTAAAACCAGTTGCGAGAATGTTTCTGTTTAAATCCAGGTGGGCTGCTTAAGGCACAGGTATAAAGTATTAAAGGTCTCCTGAGCTAGCAGGGGCGTGGCTTAACCAGCTGAACAAGTTTAACTCTGAGGACTTGGGAGAGAGGAATAAAAAGCCAGAGCCTGAGGAAAAGGGGGCTCTACAAAGGATGGGGAAAAAAAGCCAGAGCCCCAAGGAGAAGGGGACTACAAAGAAAAAAGAGAAAAGAGAGAAGGAGCTCCACATAGAAGTAAAAGAGAATAGGCTTTACAAAGAAGTAAGAGTAAAGAGGCTCTACAAAGAAGTAAGAGAAAAGGCTGTACAAAGAAGTAGGAGAAAGCTCTACAAAGAAGAGAAAGGGCTACAAGGTAGAAAGCGGTTGCTGCTCTCCCAGTTGCTGGTGCTCCCCCAAACTTCCTGCTGCTGTCTCCTGGTTTGCTGACTTCCTGATATTAAGTATAGTAAAATAAGTAGACTGTATAATAAAATAATAAAAGCCACTTGTTACAGTTAATTAAAAAATATAACTGGCTATCACAGAAGTCGTGCTAATTTTTGTCCCTTTTTGTGACTATAACTTTGACACAGATCTAACGAATATACTTATCAAAGGCAATATTTCAATTAAAAATTTATGAAGACAACTGTTACATTACGGATGCTAAATGTCCTTTGCTGGTAAGAGTGTTAAAGGCTTGATCTTGTCAGGTGTGGTGGCGCATGCCTTTAATCCCAGCACTTGGGAGGTAGAGGCAGGCGGATCTCTGTGAGTTCAAGGCCAGCCTGGTCTACAAAGTGAGTCCAGGACAGCCAGGGCTACGCAGTGAAACCCTGTCTCGAAAAACCAAAACAAAACAAACAAACAAAAAAAAGGGTTGATCTCCAGGAGGGCACTACTGGGAGGTGTTGGGACCATTACAGAGAAAGTCAAAGGCATCAGAAACTGAAAAAGACAAAATAAAGGATATTCTAAAATCAAAGGAACAAAAGATAGGTGTAAATACTATCAAAAAAAATCTAACGTAGTAGCATTCATACACATGCATAATAGCAATATACAAGCATATGTACAAATAGATCCATTCTTTTATGTATATATAGTCTGTAACATTTGCATTTTTTTCTCTTTTTGACATACAGCATACAGTACAATACTTATGTGTTTGTGGTAATGGTAGTGTAAACATACCAACTGAATTTCCAGTTATGTGAAAACATCCCACATAAGCTTGGTTGTAACTTCTTGTTACAGCATTTGCTTAGAATGCATGGAGTCCTGGATCTGTCTACAGCAGGACAAACTGTAAGCAAATAAAACCACAGCACCGACCGTGGCTGATGCTACTGTATAGTATACTTTTATTATTATTATGAGCATAGCCTTCAAAAGTTTCCTATAAAGCAACATGCTGTGCTCTTTAAGTCAGAACTAAAGAGTGGCTTTCAGCCCAGCTCATGCTCAGCTTGCCTCTTGATCACATAATTTTCTCTTGCATTTGATTTAATCTCAGGTAAGAGTGAAGAAAGTGAACTGGGCACACCACACATATATTCACTGCTCTCTTCTAACCACGGCCATGTCTTTTTCTTTACACTTTTCTTTATATTTGTATTTTATATGAATTTTTTTAAATGGAGTCTTGTAATTCCTGTCTTCTAAGGATATAGTTCATTTACACTTGCTATCACCATTAAAAATTTTAGTTATTATGTTAGCTGATGATCTGTCTCCATTTGTTCTGTCTGTCTTGGGATTCTTTTGGGGGAGAGACTTTTTTCTCACAGTTTCAGAAGATCCAGTCTGTTGTGGCAGGGAAGGGATAGTGGGCAGCACAGTTCATAACATGGAAGGCCAGGATGAGAAGTACCCCAGGACAATATGCTTCGAAGGACCCCCACCTCATATCCAACTTCCTCCAGTCGTATCCCACTTCTCAAGGTTCTACAGCCTTCAAAACTTGTGTCACCAGCCAGGGACAAGCATCTCTATTACACAGAGAAACCCTGTCTTGAAAACAAAAAAACAAACAAAAGAAAATACAACAATTTGAGTTACTAGGAAAATTACATGAATCATAAGGACATATACAATACAAACCTTGTGTGTTTATTATTAGAATCAATAGATATAAAAGCAGTTTGATGCTATAAAATGCTCTGTGTGGGTATCCTCAGTCTCTGGGCTTCTGTAATCTGGACAGATAGCAAACACTTGCAGATTAGCATTAGTCTGTGGACCTCACTTTGAGTAGCTCAGCTTTACACTTTCCCTTAATGAGGACCTACATACCTACTAGTTATGTATTGCCTCAATTTTTATGAATTTGAAAGTGCCTTTTTAAACTCTTAATTTTAATCAATAAAATAAACTTTTATTGATAAAGTATGAGAAGGAAATCAAAATTGGAATGGAAGAGATGAAGAGAGAAGAAGAGGGATTTGAAGAAGTAGAGAGCAAAGGAGAGGAGAAAGAGGCAAGAACGTCAAAGGGGGAGTGATGTATATGTTACTAAGGACACTGCTGTCACAGTTTCAGTCTATAGTTTTCCCCCAAACTCTTGTGTTACAGGCTATGATGTTATCTGGCAGTGATGTATCCTCTCAGTGGTGCAGCCTAAGGAAATGAAGTTAGGTCATTGGAGTGTGACTTTACAGGGGATTTTAGAACATCACCCCACCTCAGCCTCTTTCCTTTCTTTTGCTTCACATCTAGCATGGAGTGAGCAGGTCTCCCATTCTTATCATGTTGATATACTATGCTGCCTTGGGCTCAAAGCAAGAAGGCCACAGACTACAACCAAAGCTGAGTTAAAACAACATTTCCCTCTTTTAGCCTGGTTTTCTTGGGTGGTTTGTCACACCAACAGGAAGCGGACTAGCATGAGTCCTCAGTGAGTTATGAAAAGCAGAACTATTCATGTAATTATCACCTAGGTCAAAACATAAAGTAGTAGAATCCTGCATGCACACATCCTGCTATTATCTCTCATCCCAAAGGTAACTACAGTCATAACTACTAACAGACACTGATTCTGCCCATTAAAAATTTGTATGTATGAAAAATGCTGTGTATTTTTTTAAAGTCTAGCTTCTTTTCTCAATATTAAATTTGTCTGTCTGTGACCAAATGCCTGAGATAATAAACTTTAAAGGAATGAAAATTTCATAGTGGCTCAGGGTTTCAGAGATTTTAGTCTGATGAGTTAGTTAGACTGATGACAGACTTTATGGCTACACCCACTTAGTGGTGTCCTGGAAGCAAACAGAGAAAGGGTGACAGACGAGAGTCCGTAATTCCCTTTTAGGAAGCACCCCCAAGGGCCCACCCTCCTAACCTACTAAAGAGTCCACATACGTGCGAACAGCATGGCAGGCTGGGGATCAGGCCTTCAACACCAGCACACAGGGCTTGTAAGACCTTCAAAATACAAGGAAATTGCCATATAGTATCCCATTGCATGACTATGTCACATTAAAAAAAAAAAAGAAAGAAAGAAAGAAAACCGACCTGTCAGGATGGTTCAAAGGGAAAAGGTGCTGACCATCAAGCTGATTACCTAAAAATTCACATGGTGAAAGAAGAGAACTAATCCCTACACACTGTCTTCTGACCTTCATAGGTATGGCATAAAATGTGCCAACACCCCCCCAAAATAGACAGACAGGCAGATAGATAATATATAGATGATAGACATAGATAAGTAGACTAGATGATAGATAAATAGATGAGATAGGTAGATAGATGTTGAAGCAAAAAGAAAGAACAGAAAACTTACTCCATTTGCATGGTTATTTAAGTTGCTTTCACTGTGGGATAATTATAAAAATGCTTCTATGAGCATACTTGAATGTCATTCACTACACAAACATGCATTCCTCTCAGATAAATACCTGAATTAGAAATGTTAGCTCCTAAGATATATATATATATATATGCTTGACTTTGTTGCTCAAGTCTCCTCACATGGAAACCCACCTTTACTACAAACTAGAGCTGATGCTATTACTTTGCATTCCATAGCAGGAGAATGTGTCATTTTCAAGGTTAATTAATAATTCTTACAAATATATTCAGAACTTCATGATAAATTGCTAAATTCCATTTTGAGTACAGTAATTCCACAGCACATATGTATATACATATTTATGAGTATAACAATTTACAGATAAATTGTTATATTTGTCTTATTAGTGAATTTTACTTTATGTTATTTTACCATATGATGAATAACTCCCAGTTCCCCAGTTCCACTCGTATGGATGGAGAGGCAGTCCTTTTTCTGAAGAGAAATTATTAATTAATTGCATAACATTTGACGTTTCCCTACCCTTTATTCATAGAGGCGAGAATATTGGTTATCATGATAAGAACATATGATATAAAACAGTAAGAGACTCATTCACAATAGTCCAAATGTGGAATAGCGTAAATGTGTATCAACTGATGATTGACAATGTGGCGTGTATACATAATGGAATATCATTGCATCAAAAAGCTCTACCATTTGTGAAAACGTGGGATGAGCTAAAGACCACTATGAGCTGAAGAACACAAGTAATCACTGCACAGTCTCACTCATGGGTGGAACCTGAACGAGCTCATCTCATAGAAACTCAGAGTTGAACGGTGGTTACCAGAAGAGAGCAGGGAAGAGAGAAGGAGGATGGGGAAAAGTTTTAAGCAGATGGAAGTAAAAAGTCCTGGTGTATTGCACTGTGATTTGATTATATGTATCTATAATTCACTGTACCACTCAAAAAGCTAGAAGGAGTTTAAAAGATTTTACTATTAAGAAATAATAAATGTTTGGAGACATATGGTTAGCTTTTTAACATTGGGAATGTATGTTATACCTTATAATTTTCATAATTGTTGCCTAATTGTTCTTATTGTTTTGTATTATATTTATTGTTTTAAGAAAAAGAGTCTTTTATTGGTCTAAAAGGGGGAGCTGTTGGGGGGAAAAGATACACCTTAAATTTAAAAATGGGAAAAAAAAAAGCAGAGAGGAGGGGGAGGGGAAGAGGTAGGAAGGAGGGACCAGGAGGGGGAGGGAGGGGGACTGTGATTGAGATGTAACTTGAAGAAATAAATAAGTGTTGAAAAAAAAAGAGAAGAAAAAGAAAAAGAAAACCTTTTTAAAAAGAATACAATCTTATAAGTATTAAATGATAATGATCATAAACAATTTCTAAGAAATGAACTTGGACTGGGGCAAGGTTTAATATAAGGAACAACTATAAATTACTAGATAAGTAAAGGACTCAGTGGAGGTATGTCAATGCCAAAACATTAAGACTATACTTACAGAATATTGTGAGGCACTATTCCCGGGGAGATGTGAGTCAAAGTCTACTCACCCCAAAGAGGTATCTGACAACAGACCGAAGGGCAGATACTACCAAAGTCCAACTTGGTGAACCAATGAGTTTTCTGGGTGTTACTTATGGGAATATGGGTGAGGGGTTACTTACAGGAACAGAAAGCACTCAAAAACAGCTGCATCATCAAAGCCCATCCCAGAATGGGTGGGTGACACCTCACAAAGCTGGAAGCCTGGAACACAGCACACATCCTGCAGGCAACTCAACATGGAGAGCCACCTTTCCCTGTAGCTCAGTTGATCTGAGCTCTCCTAGGCAGCTCAGTTGGTTTTTGTTTCTTCTAGGGTTTCGTTTTCTTTGTGCTTCTTTCAAGTAGCTGGACTAGTCTGAAAATGACTTTCAGCATTCTTTTCACTGTTTTTATACTTTTGAGGAGGGAAGGGCCTAGTGAATATGATCAGTTTCAGGGATTTCCGGAAGCTATTTTGAGTTCTTTACTTCCTTTCTTACTGAGATTCCCTCCAAGATGGAGTATTCCACCTCCCCTTAGAACATCCTGGTTTTTTTTTTTTTAATCTCCTATAAACATTCTGTCTTGAAATATCCTGTTATTTCACTTCCTTTTTCATATCCTGTGTCTTAAAAAGTTTCCCTTCAAAATGGAAAGGTTTTAATCTCAAAGGAAACCACTATACAATGTTGAATAACAGAAAAACAGGAAATGAGATGTCTTTTGAGGTCACTTACTCATGAACTTCATCAGAGTAGTACATGAGAACAGTTGGGATTATTAGTTTGTCTTCTAGACAACTCTGTAAATCAATATATAATAAACCAGAGTTAAAGATTTTTAAGAATTGGAATTTGTTTTTGATCTCAGTTTCCCCTATGGGGAAATATGTAATAAGATTTTTTTGTCATTCATAAAAATCAAGAAAATACCAGTATTTATATCAATGTGAGGATTCATTTTATATGTCAATTTGACTGGGCTGAGAAATGCCCAGTTAACAGATGAACCATGATTTCTAGGTCTATCTGTAGGGATGATACCAGTGCTTATTCAATGTAACGAATAAAGATGACTATTCCCACCACTTTAGCCCATGAAGGCCTGATAGAATTTCAAAGGCAGAGAAAAGTCACATGTTGGAGGAGACCTGTTTACCTTGATGGGTCCAGGAACCAAAAAGAGAGAAGGAAAAGGACCAGGGGCCCATATTATCAGGGCAACCCCATGAATGGTCTGGCTTCCCTCTATGTAATAGGTCCCATCACACTGAAGGTTCCAACACAGGCTAGGTAGTATTCTAATTTTTCTTATTCTATTTGATGGCTGCTATTGTCACCTTGACAAGCTCTAGAAGGCAAACCTCTGGTCAAGTCTTTGAAGGAGTTTCTACACTAGGTTCACATACATAGAAAGTCACACCTAATTAGGGACAGTACCATTTCATGGGCTGGGTCTTGGACTTAGTAAAAAGGGAAAGTAAACTGAGTATATTGTTCTTTGCTTCCTGACTGTGGACACCATGTGACCAACCCCCTACCACTGGGCCTTTCCTAGCACGATAGGCTTGCTTTCAATCTTTGGGCCAAAATAAACCCTTCTTTCCTAAATTTGTTTTTGTCAGGTATTTCATAACAGCAATGACAAAAGTGACAATTTGGGACATCTAAGATTGTTTCTGGTTCTCAAGCCTGGAGACCAAGACTTACACATTTTCCCAACTCCCACATCCCAATTCTTCTGAGACCTACTGATAGTTACAACATCAGGTCCTCTGGTCCTCAGCCTGGTGACTCAGACTAAAGCATTTCCCCTGGTATTCTTGCTTCTATATAACAGACCATAGAGCTTCTGGGATACCACAATCCTACTCTGGGGAACTGGGTCATGGGTATATTGCATTCTAAAAACTAGTGAGTCTTCACATTTTTAAATTAAGATTTCCTTTATAGTGTACACGAGAGGTACATACTTGCCCACACGGTACACAATGATGGTCAGAGGAGAGCTTGAGAAAGCGACTCCTTTCTTCCACTGTGTTGGGTGTGAGGCTTGAGCTCAATCATCTGTTTTGCTATCAAGTGCCATAATCTACTGAGCTATCTCACCAGCCCACTTTCCTCATAGTGTAAGGCAAGGACTGGTTGAATTTATTTTTGTAGCATATGGATATCTAGTTATTCCAGAATCAATTACTGAAAAGACATTATCCTTAGATCTCTGCCTCCCACCTACACACACACACATTCTCACATGCTTGGAGCTGTTTCTGGAGTGTCTAATTTCATTGATTCAGATGTCCATCCATATTTATGTGCCTGTCACACTGTGTTGATTATGGTAATTTTATAATAAGTCTCAAAATCAAGTAGTTGTAAATTTTCAAACATTGCCACTCTTCAAATTTATTCTGACTATTCTAGATTATTTTCATGTCCATAAAAATTCTAGAATCATCTTGTCAGTTTACAGACAAACACACATGCATGAGCACACACACGTACCCCCCACTGGTATCTTTATCAGTACTGCACAGAATCTCAAAATCAATTGGCAGAGAAAAAAATCTTTAAAATATTAACATTTCCTTACAGAAGCTTTTCAGTTTCATGCGGTCCCATTTATTGATTGTTGGTCTTAGATCCTGAGCTGCTGGTGTTCTGTTCAGGAAGTTGTCACCTGTGCCGATGAGTTCAAGGGTTTTCCCCATTTTCTCTTCTAATAGGTTTAGGCCCTATGTTAAGGTCTTTAATCCACTTGGACCAGCACCATTTGTTGAAGATGCTGTCCTTTTTCCATTGTACACTTTTGGCTTCTTTGTCAAAAATTAAGTTACCATAGGTGTGTGGGTTCATTTCTGGGTCTTCAATTCGATTCCATTGATCCATGGGTCTGTTTCTATACCAGTACCACACTGTTTTTATTACTATTGCTCAAACAGCAACCTACAGATTGGGAAAAAATCTTCACCAACCCCACATCTGACAGAGGGCTAATATCCAAAATTTACAAAGAACTCAAGAAATTAAATGCCAAGAAACCAAATAATCCAATCAAAAAATGGGGAACAAAGCTAAACAAAGAATTCACAAAGGAGGAATCCCTAAGGGCTGAGAGACACTTGAAGAAATGCTCAGCATCCTTAATCATTAGAGAAATGCAACTCAAGACGACTCTGAGATTCCATCAGAAAAGCTAAGATCAAAAGCTCAAATGACAGCACATGCTGGCGAGGTTGTTGAGAAAGGGGAACACTCTTCCATTGCTGGTGGGAGTGCAGACTTGTGCAATCACTATGGAGGTCAGTCTGGTGATATCTTAAAAAACTTGGAATAGCTCTGCCCCTTGGGACCCAGCCATACCACTTCTGGGTATACATCCAAATGATTCCTCACCAAGTCACAAGGAAGTTTCCTCATCTATGTTCATAGCAGCCTTAGTTGTAATAGCTAGAAACTGGAAACAACCCAGATGTCCCTCAACCAAAGAATGGATTAAAAAACTGTGGTACATCTACACAATGAAATACTACTCAGCTATCAGAAACAATGAAATCATGCAATTTGCAGCCAAATGGATGGAAGTAGAGAAACTCATCCTGAGTGAACTAACCCAGACTCAGATGGATGCACATGGCATCTATTCACTTATAGTTGATTTTAGCCATATAGTACAGGGTAACTATAATACAATCAATGCTCCAAAGGGAACATGAACATAGACTTTTTTTTCCTGTCAATAAGACACTTTGCCTTAGTGGTGCTGCCTTGTAGCCCCAGTGTGTGAGGAGGCTCTTGGCCCTCATATGACTGCTGAACTAGGGCTGGGGACTGATATGTAGGGACACTCCACTCCAGAGGGGTGTGATGGAAGGGATAGGGGGTAGAGGGTGGAAGGGCGGGATTGGGAGGGATGGAAAGAGGACACTGGGATGGAGATGTAACCTGAAGTAATAAATAAATATTAAAAAAGGAAAAAAATTAACATTTCCAATACATGATCATGACATATGCTTGTATTTTTTTAAAAGTATGACACTCATGTGTTCCAAATTTGATCTCTAATATAGCAGTGATAAGGATCAGGTTTTGACATATCTCAGTGGTTGAGCACTTACTTTCCATGCATGAGGCCCTCGGCTCCATCTCCAGCTCATAGAATTGAGTTCCTTATAAAAGGATAAGTTTAGCTCCCTTTCTCTATCTGCCTCCTCCCTTTTCTATGCACCCTTACCTTTTAGCTTCCCATGATATGATGATGTCATATCAAAATCCTTCCTAAACACAGGTCTCTTTTCAAATATTTTTTCTTTCTAAATGCAGCTCTCAGCCGGGCGTGGTGGTGCACACCTTATTTCCATCACTTGGGAGGCAGAGGCAGGCAGATCTCTGTGAGTTGCTGGTCTACAAAGTGAGTTCCATGACAGCCAGGGTGGTTATACACAGAAACCCTATCTTGAAAAACAAAAACAAACAAACTAAAAACAGGTCTCTTTTCAGATTTTTGTTTGTAAATGCAGGTCTCTTTTCAAATAATTTTTACTTTTTGATGTTCAGGTCTTACATGTTTGTTAATTTTATTCTTCATTGGTCTAGTAGTTTTATATAAATAAACCTACTGTGATGGTTAATCTTGACTGCCAACTTGATTGAATCTGAGGCGAACTAAGAGGCATTGCCTCTGTGTGGAGTATGGGGTTATTTCCTGGGATTATCTGAGGATAGGGAAGACCCTTCTCAAGAGTGGACAGCACCTTCCAGCAGCAGTCCAGATGGAAAGAGGTCTGAAGGGAAAGCAATGCTGCTTTTGCCTGCCTGCACTCTTGTTGGTGAGTGAATCCACCCTGTTACTGCTGGTATCCCTGCTATCCTTTGCTGACATCGAAACCCAGCTCCTTCAGCCTTTCAATAGCAGACTGGCCAGGGGCAGTTCTCCAGGAATCCTCCAGGCCTTCGTGCTGGATGGGGACCGCCAAGACATGTAGCCTCATGGTCTGAGCAGCTGCGGATTCTCTAGCAGGCACATGGCCAGCATTGTGAAAGTCAATTAAAAAAAATTCTTCTGTAATATATATGTAATAATAATATAATATATATGTAATATAAGTGTGGCATGTGTGTGCGTGTGTTTCCTCTAGAGAACTCTAGTTAATGCACTTGCTGTGTATATGATCTCATCAGCAAAAAGAAAAAAAAATGAAGTTTTATTTTCTTTTTCTTTTTCTTTCCAGTTTGTGTGCATGTTTTCCTTTGCTTTATTACATTGGTTAGAACTCATGGAAATGGTTAGAGAGGGAAGGGCATTTCACCACTAAGTCAAAATTTAACTGTGACATTTTCGTTGCTACATTTCTGTGACATTGAGAAAGTCTCTCCATTCCTAGTTTGATCATAATTATCAGCATAAATTTAGTTTGAATTTGTTAAAAAGATTTTTTTCATCCATTGGAAGTTATTTGCTTTTTCTTTCTCCCATGGGTATAGTAAGTTACATCAGCTCATTACTGATTTCTGTGGGTGTTCATATGCCACAGAGTGCATGTGGAAGTCAGAGAGTTACTTGTGGGTACTGTTTCTCTCTTCTCCCATACTCACAAAGACACATACACATCTATTCTGTTTGTAATTTTCAGCTTGCTGAGCATGTAGGTTTATGCCGTTTGTTTCATTTGGGAAATTTTTCGGATATTATTTCTTGTAAAATGTTTCCTGACTTATCTATATTTTCTTTTTTTCCCAGTCAAATGGCATAAATACTATGTGCTTACTCCTGATCTCATGGGTCCTTGAGGCTTTGTTCATTTAAGTTTTTCAGCATGTTTGCTTTTCATTGCCACATTGGCTCACGTCCATGGCTCACTGCTTCTTTTCTTTGTTTTCTGTGTCTCCTTTGTTTCGTTGTTGAGATCATCAACTGACACTTATTTCAGTTGCATTTCTTTCTGTTCAAAAATCCACTTTTCTTTTTTGCTGCTTCACATTTGGCAGGCAGCTACATCGTCTCCTGCAGTACTAGCTGCATTCCTGAGGCCTGAGGGTAAGTCAGGAGTGTGATTGGATTGGTCTGTATGGAGCACCTGCTTCATGCCTTAGCAAAGAGGACATTGTTACCATCACATCTTTCTTTGTTCTCAACTACATGGTCTCCATGCTCCAGTGTGATTCTACTCACGACTAGTCCATGCCATAGTCAAGGTGAAGAACGAGGAGCTTGCAAGTAAGGGAAAAGCCATCTCCCTCTTCCAGGATTAAGAGTCCATGTCTGAGTCAGGGTTACTACTGCTGTGATGAAACACCATGACCAAAAGCAAGTTGGGGAGGAAAGGGCTTTTTTGGCTTATACTTCCACATCACAGTTCATCACCAAAGGAAGTCAGAGTAGGAACTCAAACAGGGCAGGAACCTGGAGGCAGGAGCTCATGCAGAGGCCATGGAGGGGTGCTGCTTACTGGCTTGTTTTACATGGCTTGCTCAGCCTGCTTTCTCATAAAACCCAGGACCACCAGCCCAGGGGTAGCCTCACCCAGAGTAGACTGGGCTCTCCCTTACTAATTAAGAAAATACTCTACAGACCTGTCTGCAACCAGATCTTCTGAAGGCATTTTCTCAATCGAGGTTCCCTCCTCTCAGATGACTGTAGCTGTGTTAAGTTGACATAAAACTAGCCAACACAATCCATATCAAATGGGGGTGGTGATAACGCCAAATGCATTGTGAAGACTGCTAGTCTCACCTAAAGGGTGCAGCTGAAGGACCATTGTCTCTGTCTCTTCTGAGGATGCCTCCACATTCGTGAGGGATTAACCCTGAGAAGGGGGGCAAACTTGCTCAAAATTGTGATGGATGCCTCCTGTACCACCAACTCCTTAGACCTCTGGGTAAGTCATCCATGAAAACTTTGACATTATAGAGGGACTCATGATCACAATCCATGACATCACTACCACTCAGAAGGCTGTGGACATCTCCTCCCCCCCCCCACCCCCCGGGAGACTGTAGTGTGACATCTGGAGGGCCCAAAATATCCTGTCTGTGTGTACTGGGCTTCTAGGTCATCTAGGAGCTGAATGTAAGCTCAGTGACATGGTTTCCCATGTGCCTAACCCCAGCATGTCAGTCAGGGATCTGATTTTATGCCTGGAGAAAGCTGCCCAAATGATAACGTCAAGAAAATGGTAAAGTGGAAATCAGAGAACCAACAAAGGGCATCCATGGGCTACTGTGCTTAAGGGGCCCTACTTTGTCATATGCCACCAATATATTCCTTGTACCCACCCTGTGCCTCCCATTTTTTTTCTCTCTGTGTGCTGGGTAGTTTTACGTCAATTTGACACAAGCTGAAGAAGCCTGAGATGTGGGAACCCAATTAAAAAAATGTCCCCCCTATAAGATGGGTTGTAGGCAAGCCTGTAGGACATTTTCTTTATAATCGATTAATGGTGAGGGCCCAGCCCATTGTGGGTGGTGCCATCCCTGGTGGTGGTCCTGGGTTCTATAAGAAAGCAGGCTGGGAAAGCCAGAGGGAGCAAGCCAATAAGTAACATCCCTCGATGGCCTCTGCATCAGCTCCTGTCTCCAGGTTCCTGCCCTGTTTGAGTTCCTGCCCTGACTTCCTTTGACAATGAACTGTGATGTGGAAGTGTAAACTGGATCAACCCTTTGCTTTCCAAGTGGCTCTGGTCATGGGGTTCCATCACAGCAGTAATAACCCCAACTAAGACACCGTCTCTTATTTTCATTTCTTTGTTGAGGTATTTAATGTTTTGGCAAGACTTTCCACTGTCTTCATTTACTGGAGTGAGAATTATTTGCTAAAGATTAGGAGAGGGTGGTGGAAGTGCTGGCTTTCCATCACAAATAGTGACGTACCACAGGTGACAGGCATTTCATTGCTGTTCCCCAGAAGACTCAACTGTACAGTGAGAATGGTGACTCTGATGCTCCCATACCCCTGAGAGCTGCCATAATACAACACTTGCACTGGATGACTTTTCAGAAGCTGATTTTCTCTTAGCTCTGGAGACTAGGAACCCAAGACCAAGGTTTTGTCAAGGCCTTGTTTCTGATGAGAACTCCTGATTTTCTGATGGCTGCTTTCTCATGGACACAAAGTGAAATTGGGTGCTGGCTCCCTGATGCCCTTCCTCATTAAAACACCAATCAGATGATAGTGAAGACCCACTCTTATAACCCTGTTTCACCTATATCTCTACCTTCTATAGACTAAGTACAGCCACATTGGATATTAAGGTATTTAATATGAATTGGGGAAAAACACCATTCAGCCTAGAGCAAACTGGATGGTTGCTGCTCTCCCAATTCTCTTCTAAGCCTCCTCCAACTTGACTGCAGAATGGGACGGAAGTGAGTCTCCATGCTGCTCAATGCCATGGTCTCCATCGGGTTACAGGGGTGATAGGATGTTACTCCAATTACATTACACATGAGAATGCATGATACCCCTGAGAAGCTAACTGTCAGGCTGGGAGAGCACACCCTGGGCAAGGAACTGTGTATGGCCTCTAGGTATTCAGATCAGCCCAGCTAACAGCCAGCAAAAGAATGGGGACTACAATCTTTTAGCTACAAGAAAATGAATTCTGCCAACTGCCTCATGCGTTTGAAACGCGAATTGCAGAAAGCAACGCATTTTTGTTGCTGGCACCTTGATCTCAGCCTTGCGAGACCTTTATGTGAGGACTCAACTAACCTATGCCTGGACTGCTGACCTCCAGAAGCCTGGGAGAATAAAGGCATGAGGTTTGAAGCTGTCAAGTGTGATCATTTGCTGCAGTACAATACGAAACTCCATATGGCATTATAATTTCCAGGTCTCTGTGTCTGTAACACTCACTCTCCATTGTGGACCAGGGGCACAAACAAGTAGCAAATGCGAATATTTCTGGACATGTCTCATGATTTGGCTTCTGCAAGACCTGAAAAAAACTTGATGCACTTCTTGCCATACGAAGCAAATGGGCTTATTCGAGAAAAGTCCCTGTTGCCAAAAGTTGGAGGAAACAACAAAGGGTAATACAATTTATCAGAGAAGATGGTAACAGATGGACTGTAGGCTCATAAAAAAATATTGGAATCTCTAAGGTGAATGAATCTTTTATGACTAAACAGGGAAGACAGGTTTTATAAAGTATACAGAAAAAAAAGCAAAGTTGAACTTTCATGAAAAAGATTGCAAATAAAAAGTTAAAAAGGTACAAATCTATGATTAGCTCAAAAAGTACATCTGTGCCAAGAACTTAATCAGGGAATAAAATGGAACAATTTTAATAAGGCAGATAGTAATGAAATGTCCCAAAATTACAAAACACAAGAGAAAAGGCAACATCTCTACGGTGCAAATAACATGAATGCTGGCATTCGTGCTGAAGTAGCACCCAAAAACCCCCCAGAAGCACAAACCTGTCAGTCACTTTCTGCCCATTTCAAAATTCCAAAAGAATCTGGGTCCAACATACAGCATGAGTCTCCTGCTAGCCAAACATCGTATTATTTTCTCCTCAATTAAATGTTCTGGGTGAGCTACAAATGTTTCTTTTGTCACTAACCACTCCAGGTGGGCCTTGTTAGCTCCCAGTTTACTGCCAGATTGTTAGGCCCACTGCTCAACTGAGGACTGTCATTTCCTCCCCTTCCCACACTTGCTACCTCCAGTCTCAAATCACAACTGCTTAACACTCCCACTCTTCCTTTAGACTTCTACCTCCTCATGTGCCTCCACATGGCTTTACCCGGTGGGAACAAAATTCTCTCCCCATCTGACGACACCTTATTTCATATATATATATTTAACCAAAGGCTTGATATTTGGAGAATGAGATTTTGAAACTGTTATGCTGAGAAATTGAAGGACCACAGAGACAGGATCTTCTAATCAAAATAATCTCTCTTTGATATCAAAAGGTCCATGGTCCTCTCATTAAGCACATCTCTCCCCTTCTATATGTCTCTGGGTCTTGACACCTAAGAAACTGTAAATTATGAGTACAAGAGGCAGAGAGGAAGTTACCCATGTCCGTACAAGCGCTACACAAAAGCCAATACTTAGGAAACAAGAGTTGATGGAGAAGAAATCCAGAGTGTTCAAGCCATCTCGCCTTGAGGATAGAAAAGCTACCAGTCCCTTACCAAAAAAGACTGTCATATTGGGGAACTCAAGTATACTAAAGAGCTTTTACTGGGAGGGAAGGCAACTCAGAGGGACAAGGGGAAGAAGACTACATGCTGAGCTGAGTCTTCCTCATCCAGGACATATGTCTTTTATTCCCCATCTTTGACAAGAACATCACCAGGAACTTTGGAAGTTTCTATAATTCTTTAGATAAACATTAGTTTGCTATAAGCTAAGCCCCACCTTATTCATTCTGCTATAATTGGAAGGTCATCAGATGTTCTGGGTTCTACAAATGTATACAGATATGATGTGTATGTGAATGTATGTGTGTATGTATATAAAATGCTAATATATGTATGTATATGTATGTAATATAATATATTATACACACATATATATATATTGATCATTTCAGTGTGACTTTTCTTCAGAATTTAGAATACCAAGCAAAGACAGGGCAACAGCTCCATAGATAGCACTCACACAGATGTATCTATCCACTATTAACAGCTGAGCCCACAAGGATGTATGCTAGGTGGTATCTTTTATTTTATTGTTGTGTTGTTAAACAATTTACATTTTATTGACCTCCTAGTTGATTTTTTAAAGTTAAATTTAAGATCACACTTCTAAGTTTGATGTACTCTGTGCAGATCATACAAGATGAGTATGAAGAGATACAAATTGATTGTGCCCAAACGATTGACTAGAGTACTAATCATCTTCATAAATATATATATATATAAAGTTCTTATGAAGATAGAGGGACCTGCCAAATTTTCTGAGACACTTTTCAAAGTTATTTACAAGCATAAAATATGCACTATTGTGAATATACACATTCTTAGACTTTGTACCTCTGATATAGCCTGAAGATTTGGCTTCATGACTGCTATAAAACTAAATATAGTGAATGAGATTGTTTTTCTTTGATTAAAAAAAACATACCTATAAACATCAAGTAGATAATTACTCTAAAATACAGAAATTACAAATACAAACACTTTAAAAAGCAAACACAGAGGATCATATAAATTCGAAAGGGTTTAACTGCTTTCATTTTGGATCATTAAGAACCTAGGCCAGCGCTATGGAGACAGAGGCAGGTGGATCTCTCTGAGTTTGAGGCCAACCTGGTCTATAAAGCAAGTTCTAGGACAGCCAATGCTACACAGAAAAAACCTGTCTCAATAATATAAAATGAAATGAAAACCTGTACAAGTTTGTTCCCAGAAGCTAATGTGTTACTAGTCTCTGCTAAGGAAAATAAGTCTAAAAGTGAACATGGTTCTTGGTATATAAAAGTTCACCATTTATATATAAGCCTAAAGAGACCAATAATATCCAATAGCTTTAAAAGATAAAGAATTGCAGATATAATTAACTTTACCAGTGTCTGTCCAGGTATGTTTAATATACACACAGGCAAACTATACTCACTGTAATTTCTTATAAAATATCAAGTAGGTGATAGATGTTCTCTTCATCTTAAAAAATTTATTTTATTTACTTACTTATTTATTAATTTGAGACAAAGTCTCACTATGTAGCTCTGGCAAGCCTAGAACTTACTATATACCCCAGACTAGCTTTGAAGTTACAAAAATTTTCCTACTATTGCCTCCTAAATGCTGGATTGAGGTTATATGCTACCATATGTAGTTTATTTTTATTAATTATCTCTCTGTCTCTCTCTCGCTTTCTCTCTCCCTCTCTTTCTCTTGTGTGTGTGTGTGTGTGTGTGTGTGTGTGTGTGTGTGTGTGTGTGT
>CAJQZJ010034210.1:2271073-2363254 GCA_907164525.1 Lophiomys imhausi | reverse complement strand
TGTGTGTGTGTGTGTGTGTGTGTGTGTGTGTGTGTGTGTGTGTGTGTAGAGGTGTCCTAGGAGGCTAGCAGCAGATCCTCTGGAGCTAGCGTTGCAAGCTGTTGTGAGCTGACCACCTGGGTGCTGAGAAATGAACTTAGGTCCTCTGAAAGTGTGTTTATGTGTTTTTAACCACTCAGCCATCTCTCCAAACCGTTTGTACCAAGTATGTGCATGTGGAGGAGTTGCTGTTCATTTATTATTGTTCTGTTCATGAAAAATTAAGTTTAAAAGATTATTTCTTCTGGGCCAGTGAATTGCCTGATGCCAACCAATTTGATCCCTGAGACCCAGAAAGAGAACTAAATCCTCAAGATTGTGACTTCCACTTGTACATTCTGGTGTATTCATGCCCATGTGCACATATGTACATACACCAAATAAATGAATTAAAATGTAAAAAAAATATATGATTAGTTTCTTTAAGGTGTGGAGGTACATTCTTCTAATCCCAGCTGCTTAGAAGGCTGATGTGTATATGTATGTATGTATGTATGTATGTATGTATGTATGTATATATGTATTATACATACATATATATGTTTCAATCACATATGTTTTATTACAAATCTATTTCATTACTGTAATGACTTTGTGCCTGTTAAAAAAATAGTACTCTCAGTTGGACCATACTAGAATAAACATGAAAAGAAAACAAATACCCAGGCAAGCATAGTTCCTTTATAATTAGTCTACTTACAATTCTTATTTCTCCCTTTCCCAATTTTCCTTTATAATTCAACAGCAATCAATAGAAAAAAAAAGGAAATCAAATCCATGTGTAATAACTAATCTTGATTTTCAACTTGGCAGGATCCAGGTGGGTTTTCCAGTACATTTCCAGGAAGGGTTAACTAAGGTTGGGGGAGGACCCTCCCTCAGACTGAGTGGGTCATTTCATAAATCACCCAAATGTAGAAAGGGCTAAGGGAAATGCAAGGTCTGCTGCCTTCTTGCCTTTACTTCTTGCTGAGTGAACACACTTCTCCTTCTGCCGCTGCTGACATCGGACTCCAGCTTCCTTGAACTTCCAACTCAGACTGAATACAGCAACTCTCCAGGTATCTTCCGGTCCTTCAGAGCTAGAGTGGAACTGCTGAGGCATCCAGTTTCATGGACTGAGCAGCTACCAGGTTCTCAGTCTCTGCAGCATTCAGACAGTCATTATTGGTCAACCCAGTCCCTATCTGTAAGATAATCCTATTTTATAGCACACACACACACACACACACACACACACACACACACACACACACACACACACCTCTAGCTGTGTTTCCCTAGAGACCCCTGTCTAATACACCATCCAAGTCTCTTTGGCAATGAAAGCACTTCTGTGAGACTCTGAGATGTTCTGCCATGTTAACATTAAAAGATTTCTTAACTGCCTTCCTTAAAAGTTGACTTTATTATTCTCTCCGTTCATTCCATTGTGATCTTCTATGTAAGCCTCTACATAGCTCCTGGACTTTAGTGTTCAAATCCCTGTGGATTGGTTCACAACACCTGTTCAAGCTTTTGGATGCTCGAATATAATTTCACTATTAACATACGTTTCTCAGGAATCTTAGCATCTCTTTCTTTGTACCTCTGTGTTTCTCTTTGAGGAACTGCAATTACACTGTTAACCTTCACATGATACTCATAAGAATTTTATTGTTTGCTTTTAAAATTAAGAGGATTTCTTTATGGGCCTTACTTCCTTTCTTGATCATAAGCCATTGTCCTTTAAAACTAGAACCCTGGAGTAGGCAAGATGACTCAGCAGGTAAAGGTCCCTGCCTTCAAGCCTAATGACCTGACTTTTTAATGCCCAGGATCCGCAGGGTAGAAGAGAACTGACCCTTGCCGGCTGTCTTCTAACTTCCACAGGAGTTCCATGCCATGCTCAAATAAGAACGCGTATACACACACAATAAATAAATTATAATTTTTAAAACTAGAGCTTTGTAATTTTTTAATCTTCACATAACACTTTTGGAAATCCATTAACATGACACTTCCATATCACACCTATTAATAAAGCCATATCTGAATGCACCTCCAAGGCGGCAGAAACTGTGAGTTTTTTCTCTAGTCATCAAAGCAACTAAACAGTGCTGGGTATATTTCATGTGTTTTGACTCTTCAGTATCCTGTAGTATTTATATATGAACCATTTCATATTAATTCATAGACATGGACTAGACATTGACAGGTAATACATATACAAATGATATATATGTGTGTGTACATATATACATATATATATATACATATGTGTGTATGATACATTGTATGTATGTATGTATGCATGTATTTATATATCATCTCAAAATCACAGACAGGCCACTGACTTCTGTGGACATTCTTGAGACCCATTTCAATATTTACCATGACCTCAAGAAGACTTGCTGAATTGATAAGTTAATTGATAATTAAGACTATTCATTTATTTTTGCCATCTCTAAGAAGACTACTTCCTGACACTGAGTAAGATCTACTACATGTGACATTTGACAAAGTCTGAATAGGCACATGATGGTCTTTTTAACTTTATTTATAGTGTGGTAGATGGTACAGAACTAGTACCCGAATGTAAAGTTTCTGTTAAATGTTAAAAGGGTTTTCAAGGGTGGCACTAGAAGATCATGTCTATGGTTCTGAGAGAATTAGACTATTATGTGTATTCACTGTCCAAGTCCATCCCATGCCTATGACTCAATATTAGACTGTTCGCATCTAAACACTATAGCATTCTGAAGAGTTAAAACACATATGGAGAAGATCTATTAACAAAATTCAGGCACAAGACTAATAAGCCTTAATAAATATTTTAAAAATAAAATACAGTCCATCTGGGAGAAACATAAGTTTTATTTCTATTCATTAGGACGAGCTACTCACTGACTCATACTTCTACCTTCTTCTGCTAACTTGGAAAAATTAGTCACTCTGTGTGGTGACTTGAGCATCCCAACTAAAGGTCTCCTGCTTGATTTGCATAATTTGTGAACATTGTCCATACATGTTAGGATATTCCTCAATGTTGAAAATTATATAATGGCAAAAGAAAATTTTACCAAATATTTGTGTCATATGAAACGTTTTTTTCAAAGATCATAGAGGATGCTATTTAAAATGAAAAAGGAGGCGTGGCTTTTGACTAAACCATGTTTTCCTTAACATTTGATATAAGCATTCTTTTTATAATTGGGAGGAGGGTGTTCTAGAAAATTAGGTCACTTTCAAACTTCTGAAGTGTTACAAGTAGCCAACAATTATTCCAAGACAGAAACAGTAGCTGTCCTTCTTCCTCCCTCCCCGTCTCCACTTCCTTCTTCCTCCCTCCCCGTCTCCACTTCCTTCTTCCTCCCTCCCCGTCTCCACCTCTCTTCCTTTTCTCAAGCATGTGTGTATGTGGAGACCCGAGATCAGCACTGGGTAGCTTCCTCTCCTGTTGTCCATCGTATCATTTACTGCAGAGCCTCTCCATGACCCTGAAACTCACCAGCTTACCAGATAGCCTGTCCACCAAGCCCTGTGAATCGTCCTGCCCTGCCTCTTACTGCTGCTATGACAGTGTGCACAGCTGTGCCTAGATTTTTATGTGGGTGCTGGGGATTTGAACCATAAAGCACTTCACTCATTGAGTCATTTTCCCATCTTCTTCTTTCCTTCCTCCTTCCCTCCCTCCGTCCCTCCTTCCCTCTTTTCCTTCATTCCTCCCAGTGTGTGTGTGTGTGTGTGTGTGTGTGTGTGTGTGTGTTGAATAGCAACCTAGGCTTTGTACACTCTAGGCAGGTGATCTGGCACTCAAATGTACCACCATCCACGTGCTTTACGTGTTTTTCTCCTGACATGGATTTGGTTCATGAAGCCTTACATCACGAAGGGAGGAGGGGTGGAGATAGTTAAGTTCTTCCCATAGAAACTTTTTAATAGTTGAAATATTTTTCCTTAAACTTCCAATCACAAAAGTTCCGGATAGTACTCCTGAAATTTTGACTAGAGTTATTTATTACTATCGCCTCTCAGGGGCACTTACTATGCTGAACATCACTGTGGAGGGGAACAGAGAGAGAAAAGATAGAAGGGACAATTTCTCTGAGCACCCTGGGACCTGATGAGCAGGCTTCTGGCAGAGAAAGGAGCAGACGGAAATCTCTAGCAGGGCATTGCTTGTGCCTGAAGATTCAGCTCAGCTCCTAAGAGGTTGCCTGCTGCATGCTTGTTCTCTCCACTGGGTCTGGAAAAAAAAAAAAAAAGGCTTCCTTTCCTGACTGTGCCTGCAGAAGTTTCAGGAGTAGAGACGGCAGCAAAGGACTTGTTTACAAATCTTCTTTTGATGATGCTGAGAGTTTGCAGGGAGCCTCGTTGTAATTTCCCTCTGAGGAGGGACTTTAAGGATGTGGTGCCGAACTCCTGAGCGAATTCTTCATCTGTAACTGCCTTTCTCTGTGAGCAGAGGAAATACATCGCAGAGCCATAGCGTGAGCCACAGTGGCTGAAAAGTCAACTGCCAGGGGCCTCCTGCTCCAAACAAGGTTTCAGCTGGAGGACAGGGAGGAACGTTTTAGAAGGCAGTGAGTCACGCCATGCTTTTAGCAGTTCTGCTAGAACACTGGGGCAAGTGACTTGGTTCCGCACACTGCCTGCATCTGGATAAAATTAGAGCTTTTAGCTTCTCCTCAAGAGCGACTTATTAATAGCAAAGGGCTGGAGGACTATCTGTGTGCCGGCGCTAGCGCTTGCGGAAGTGAACAATGTCAGTGAAGGTTCATCAGGACTCGGTGTTTGTTCTGTCTCTTCCCTTGGGGAAACAGATGTTATTGATCCGATTTTGAGAGAGGAGCAGCCTATGATGGCTCCACAGGGCTGGGGTGTCACAGACAAGGAATGTCTTTTATGATAGCCACAGCCCATCCGGCCAAAAACTGCTGATCTGTGAGGCAAAGGGTGGGTACTAAAACAGAAAAGCAGGGGATGTCAGGACTGATTCTGCTTACATTCTCTTAGCCTGTAAGGTAAGGTAACATTGATCACATTAGATATCTCTTATTCCCAGTTATTACATTCCGACTTAACAAGTCACCAGTAAGAAACCCTGTCTCAAAAAAGAGCCCCCCCAAAAAAGAAAAGTCAATTAAGTTTATCTGTCTTTTCTTCCCCAGCCTGTCTTCAGAATTGTAAAAAAAAATCCAAAATTAAAAACACTTTATATAGCTATGAAATAAAACCTTGAAATATGCAAATTATTTGTGGTAGCAAGATAAAAATGACAACACACCATGTTTGTCATGTTTGTATGTATATAAACTATATCTTCCTAATGGATTTTTTTCTTGATTGAGCCTACATATATAGAAACACGCTAAGTGTATATAAATACAAAAATGAACTTTTTGGTTCATATAACTGAAAATTCCAGGAATGTGGCTTCAGGCTAAGCTGCATCTAGCCACCAAGCAATGCCTTTTGTCCCTGTCCCAGGTGGATTCCAACCCCCCCCCCAACCCCACCGCCGCCATGTCTCTGCCATTAAAGTTTTACATTCTTGATAACCCCAAAAGAAAACAAATTGTCCCCTCCCAATATTGAAGCCAAGGTCCTGGAATCAAATCTCATTAGCCTGACTTGGGTCTGGGGTTATTCTCTGAACCAATGATTGTAGCCATGGCAAAAGAATGTGCCAGTCAAGGTCAGGTCTAAGTTGTGTACTCTCCCTAAGGCTAAATGAACTGAGTAGATGAAGTGATGGCTCCCTGAAGGAAATCACAAGAGGAGAGGATTAGCGCTGAGCAGAAAAAAAACAACAGGTTTATGCTTCAATAGGTAAATATATGCAGTGTTTTGGTTTGGTGAGTCTGACTGACTCCAGGCCCTGAGCATGTGAAGCACACAGCTCTTCCACTGAGACATAACTCCAGCCCTCTGTGAAGTTGGATTAAGAGCAGGAGGCTTACATTTTTAAAAAGTAGCTCTTACATTCAAATTCAGCAACCACCTTAGAAAGCCTATTCAAATCTTATCTTTTCTTTCCATCCTGGGAATTGAATACAGAGCCTCACAGATACCGCACCCGTGCCCTACCACTAAACTGCAACTCCACACCCTTTTGAAACATTTCAACTTTGTGACAAGCTCACATTTAATTGCTCAAGCTGACCTTGAATCCACTCTGTAACTGAGATAGGACTTAAATGTATGAGCCTCTGGCCCTAGCCTCCTCAGTAGCTGAGACTGTAAGTCTGTACCACCAAGTCTAGCTTCAAATCACATTGTTTTTGACTCAAAAAAAAAAAAAAAATGGGTTAGGGATTCTAGACTTTTATTTTTAAGTTGCCTCCCAAGACAATTTAAAACCCATAAAATCTGTCTCATTAATTTACCTTTTGGTAACGTTTTTACAGAAAATAGACCCGTTCCCCCACTGTTTAAGGATGGATATGTAAAACAATGCAAATGAAAATTCCAAAAGGAAACTTCAAGACATGATCTAGATAGGAGAACTCTTGGGTAGAGTTTTTTGGTTGGTTGGTTGGTTGGTTGGTTTTTAAATTTTGTTTTGTTTTTTTGTAGAACCTTCTCAGCATGTACATGAAAGGGACAGTACAGGGTAAAGTTTGGCTTCAGCCTGTAGCTGGACTGTAAGCACAGAGGGAGCCAGGACCTTTTATAAGTTTGTGTCTTACCATGCCTTTGGATGGTGGGATGGTTAGATATCCAGGAGCAACCTCTCTCCAGCATCGGCATCAGAAGTGCTGTCTCCTCAATCTTCAACAATGCCAAGATCTGAGAAGGGTGGTCCTGGGCAGACAGTCTGACAGACTAAAGCATTGGCTTGCCTCATCTTTGTAAGTTAATTGTTCAGTTTACTAGAGTTTAAAATGATTGCTCAAAACAAGGCATCCTTTAAAATACATGGTGAGTCTCCATACATCATTGATTATTAAGATGATTATTTCAAACATCTGTGGGTTGCCATTAAAGAACAAAGTTACTTTACCTGCTTAGGTGGTTTAAGCCATTTTTTCAATTTGGAAAAATATTATCTGTAGTTTTAATATTCATACTCTTCTGGATTGTGTTTTCCAGGGTTCTAGCTAAAACAGTAAACTGAATTCTCTAATAGATTCAATTTCACAACTCAGACATATAATACAGGTGACATTTATTGCTGGAAAAGCAGAATTGGACTCGAAAGGAACAAGTATTTAGAACTGAATGCTGTAAATCCTGGTTCTAACACCTCTCTGCTGTGTAGTCACTTGTCAGTTAACTTGTGTGTACTCCTTCCTCCTTGGACAGCATGAGTGCTGACGGCTGACCTCCCTCAGGCCGAGCAGTGAGAACTGGCCTCATATTACAGAGGACCATGAGCATGTACAATATTTCACCTCGCAAAACTTTATGTAAGAAAACCTGATGCTTAAGCTTTTTATTATGCCGAATTCCTAACATTTATCAAAGAGGTTCAGGGGTAGTTTCTTTTTACATCACCATGCTAATATTGAAACTGCCTATATACCAGTATGAACCATGAAATGTTTTATATAAAGCAATGAAGGGACTCTCAAGAGCATCTATGTGATACCTACGACAAGCAACTGCACTCGGAATGTGTAGCATTTCCTTGAACTAATGTGACCTTTTTTGGTCTGTTTATTTGTTTTGAACATGGCTGTTTAATCAAGCTCATGGTAGTATATAAACAATAATGAGATATGCCAAAATGTGACCTTTTTGAGAGACAGAATGATTCAGACACGTTACTAGACGGTTGTCATTTGGAAGGGGGGCACTATAACCCAAAGACTTGAGGTTGAAAATAATTCTGGGCACAATTGACTAAGAAATAGAGACCATAATGGGAACATGGTGACTCTGTTTAATGATATATACTTAAAAATGTCTGGGACTAAGATTTAATATCCACACTACAAAAAAATTCAAATGTATCAGATGATGCCTATGCTTCTTAGCTGGTCAGTTAATCAGCCCACATTGTACACACATATCAAACTACTATATCCCATATCACGCATGTGTGTTACTTTTGTCAACGGACATTGAGAGTTTGAGTATAGTCGCAGGTATAAGTGAAGTTGTGACCTCCTCCTCTTTTTACTTTTTTTTTTTTTTTTTTTTTTGGTTTTTCAAGACAGGGTTTCTCTGTATAACGGCTCTGGCTGTCCTGGACTCACTTTGTAGACCAGGCTGGCCTCGAACTCACTGAGACCCGCCTGCCTCTGCCTCCCAAGTGCTGGGATTAAAGGTGTGCGCCACCACCACCCGGCCTCTTTTTACTTATTATCATGGACATTTTTCTTTCAAGCCCTTGAAAACTGAACTGACCACCATTCTCCTCTCCCACCTTCCTGTCTGCCAATTTCGTTTGGACAATCTAAAATCTTTAGGACTTTTCCTTTGATAATCCCCGCAAGCTCTTTCTTGCCTTCCTGGTTTTACACACAGTTTCCTTTGATGTTAACATCTTCCCCATTCTTTCTCACATCCAACCTCTTTCCCATAGTACCCTGCTCCTCATTTAGGTCTCATGTGACTCTTACTAGGTAACAAACAACTTTCTCAACTGCACTGTTGATTCCCATGGGGTCCTAGTCTACCCTTGACCTGTCACAGTAGCTTGCTGAATGCTGATCTTTGCTGCCAGATTGTACACTTGGTAGGGTGGGGTGCCGGTGGAAAGAGGGTAAGGATTGCACCTGTTTTGTTCAGTTGTGTCTTCAAAGCTTCATATATATATATATATATATATACAAAGTTTTGTATATTATATATATATATATATAAGATAAGTAATTTTTTAATATTGTATTTCAGTCTCCTCCAAGACTGAAATAGTCCAGGGAAGCTCCTGAAGCAGAAAGATAAATAACTCAAAAGAGCATCAGGAAGTCCATGAAACTGACCAGATTCACTAAGCCCCTCCCTCCCTCCCTCCCCGTCAGAGTAAGCAATGAAAGCTAAGAGTCCCTCTAAGAAATGAAGCTGAGCTGCAAAGAAGACTATCAGAGGAGAATAGCGGCAAAGAAGGCTGCGACCAGACAAACTGCCCAGAGGAAGCAAAAATCAGACCAGCTGGCTAGAAGAGGTTTAAACCAACTCAGGTACCTGGAAAGAACATGCTTGAACCTGTTGACCTGCCTTCAGGTTGTGCAGTGAGCTCCAGGCTCTCACCTTTACAAGCTGCCACCCATGCTGGGGTGGGCTTTGGTGATGCAGCTATCTTTCAGTAATTTCTGCTCCTGTAGGTAACCCCTCACTCATATTCCTGTAAGTAACCCCAGTAAAACTCATTAGCTCACCAAACTTGACTTCAGCAGTATCCATTCTTTGGTCTGTCGTCTGTCGTGGCTTCCTTATCTAAGGTGAGCATACCTGTGTGTTTTATCTCTCCAGGAAGTGTTTTGTCACACAACATTTAATCAGAAGAGAAATGAAAATTTCTAGGAATTAACAAGAAACCCTCTTTCCTTTCTGTGTGAAGATAGACTCGATGCAGATTGGAAGATTTATGGCGTGCCTGGTAGTTGTTTCCATGAGGGCTTTGTAGAAGGAACTGTCAGGGAGACAAGAAAAACAGTATTAGAGAATAGCATGTAAGCTGAGACATGACAAACACTAAATTTATCAGAGGGATAGGAAGGTGAGCACAAGGCAGGGGTGCCCAGCTAGGCCAGAATTACCCAGGCTGGTACAAAGGTAGAAGTTTAGACCCAAGGCAAGAGGAAGGACTAGACTCATGTCGTGTTCCAGACTTGAGGTTTTTCTCCAATGGGGAAGCAAAAGCCTTAAAAGTCATGAGGCTGGGGGTACAGAGCTAAACTGAGAATTCACAAAAGAGGAATCTCTAATAGCTGAGAGACACTTGAAGAAATGCTCAACATCCTTAAACATCAGAGAAATGAAACTCAAGAAGACTCTGAGATTCCATCTCACACCTGTCAGAATGGCTAAGATCAAAAGCTCAAATGACAGCACATGCTGGTGAGGGTGTGGAGAAAGGGGAACCCTCCTCCATTGCTGGTGGGAGTGCAGGCTTGTGCCACCACTATGGAGGTCAGTCTGGGGATATCTTAGAAAACTTGGAATAGCTCTACCTCAAGACCCAGCCATATCACTCTTAGGTATACATCTAAACAATTCCTCACCAAACCACAAGGACACCTCCAGGTAAAAGAATGTCCTATAGTTTTTGGTAGGAAATATCTTTCTTAGGGTAAATCAGGTGGGTTATTGTAGCACTATTTTAACATTAACTTTTGTTTCATTTTCACTATAGTGTCTGTCACAGTTTATTGGTATTTTTGTTATGTACTGAGCTACCCACACACACTGCTGGACTGCTATTTTGCAAATCATGACCCAGTATAAGCTTAGTTGGCCACATGAGTCTTTTAATAAAATTACATAAAATAGGAAAGAAAAGATTTCAGTATAGCACATACAGAAAGTATCAGTTTAGTTTTTGGAAGGTTTGTTTTTCATCTGAGTGTTAGTTCAGTTACCAGGCCTTTATGTGTAATCTGTAAGTCCGGTGTCAGGATCTATCTACCTATTCCTAATTGTAGAATGTAATTTTAAAAGCTTTGATTTTGAGAAACAATATCACTTCTAAGTTGATATATGCTAACTTAGGTGGGTCCCACCTCAGATCCGATCACAATGTGAAAATGGTTTTTCATCTTGGCAATCACAAAATTTAGCACAGTGCCTTACAAGGGGTAGGCATGTGACAAATGCTCACAATGAAGGGTGGCTGGGCACTAGGCCAGCATTAGGGTGGTGTGGGCTAATGCTTCCAGAGCTCATCTGCATGTGCTGGTGTTCAGGCTAGGCTGTGAGACCGGGAGAAAGTAAGGACAAGAAATCAATTCAGTCCCTCCCGGAGCTTTAAAAAAGGAAACCTGATTCAGACAGAAACAATTACTTAGCTTTTCAGCCACTCTACTGGGCAGAAGCAGCCTGCACACCAACAGGAAAGACTATGAACAACGCATTTATGAAATTTGAAATGTTATCATCATATAGCCACAGTCTTCCTCACTCCACTTATACTAGAGACATCTCTCGGAGGGGATTGATTTGTTTTACTTTTTAACTTCTTTGTTCTGTTAAGAAACCATTTATTCTGAGCAGTTCGGCATAGTGAGAACCCAATGATGACTAGGAAAAAAACGATGACAAATTAAAATGCAGATCTTTTTCCTGTTTCACGGTGAGAAAAACTGCAGAACTCCTATTTCCCAGACACTTAAGTCATCAGACTTAACCCAGTAACACCTTTCCAGTGGGAGCTGCTCTCTCTGGAATGAGCTAAGTTTAGCAGAGTTCTCAGGTGGAACGGAACACAGAGAGTCTCAGCTAATAGAAATAGCAAACAGCAGATGAATCCCGCAGCCCTGACAAAGAGCAGCCAGGCCCTCTGAACAGAAATGGAGCATGCCACCTCCTTGCACCTGGGGAAATGTCAAATGCTTGTGATAATATCTGAAAAAGTTGTGCAGTTTTAGCAATAGATTTTTTTTCTCCTGTTAAAGCAGAATCACTGGATGAGGGTGAATGACCGGAATTTATTGATGAAAGTATCAAACTATTGTTTCATCAAAACTTTCCATGACAGTTCAAGGCCCTGAAAAGGCAGAATTATCAATCATCATGCAATAGTTGCTCATATATTCCAACTGGAGAGTATTATTTTGAGCTAAAAGGCTAATAAGGCATTTTATTTAAATATAGTTAGGTGATCATAGTGTCTTCAAGGTAAAAGATGTCTGAACAACCCTCAATCCATCAAATCAAAGCAACCAGGAGCAGAAAACTGCGGAAGGTTTTCCACTTCTCAAGAATATGATGACTGTAAAGACAGTATTTTTAGTTTTCTAATTAGCTGAATGATTGTATTTTCAGGGCTGCATGTTATGAGAGATTACAGGTATCTCATTATTTGTCTATTCATCTGTTTATTTCTTGTGATACTGGAGATTGACTCTAAAGCCTCACACTTGCTAAGCAGGCGCTGTTCTCTCAACAAGCCCTTCCCAATGGTCCTGCTATGAACTTGGTGACTGGGAGGTGGCCATTAATTAGAAAGCATAGAGAGCTGTTTCATTTTCTTCCTAGATTATTTAAATGATACTCTTTGCAGTGTATGCATTATAAAAATATTGCTAAAATGAAAAGACCTTTGTTGAACCAAGTTACTTTCTGCACCTACAAATGATTTTTTTTCAATTCTGAATAATTCATCTGATGAATGAAATCCCCATAGGAGGTGACTGAAGCACATTTTGAATTTATTATAATCATATTAACTTGTACTTGGGAGAATAGGTTGGCAATAATTTCAAGTGGCTAGCTTCTCAACTGTGGTCACTGTTTCATAGGCACAGTGTTGAACTATCATCAAGATTCCTAATCCTTTGCACTCTAGAGTCTTTGTGGCTTGCAGAGCTGGTTCCTACCATGGCCTCCTTATGATTATTTTGTGAAATAGTAAAGTCAGGTTTGGTTTTTTTTTTTCACTTTAGACATAGAAAACTAGAACTGAGAAATAGCAAATAATTTGCTTATGTTCCATCAGTTTATAATTACCAGGGCCACTCAGTTTATAATTACTCAGGGCCCTTTGTCTAGGTACATGAGTTAATTCTCTTCATCTCCATGTTTCCGAACACCTCATGCTAGCACTGAAGAGATGGACAGTACATCAAAGTACACTTGACCAGTGGTGAGTCTATGGCAAAGGGACTTTTAGGTCAATTGGTTCTATCTAAATTGAGTAAGGCAAACAAGAGCAGCCTCTGACTGTCTTGTGCATACACACATCAGTAACCGCTGTTGAGAGACTGCTGTGCCAAAGTTAGCACACAAAACTTAAATAACTCAAAGGTCGTGATAGTTCCTACTTGGTAAACCAAAAGCATCACAGAAAAGCATATGTCTAGATATATGAGTGACGTCTGTATCCATATATTGGTGACACACAGAATTTTTATCAATTCAGATTATGATTTTAAGTGACCAACTCAAAATAAGCTTCCCTTTTATATGTTTTTCCCTCTGTTCACAAAAAAAGCTCAGTTCAGAATAGTCAGAGCCATTAGTATTCTGTGAGCAACAAGCATCTTCAGCTGCTATGGTAGCATCCAAACAGCCGAAGCCAGGATCCATATGACAGGAACTCGTCCTTTTTATTTATTCTAAATGCACGAGGTCTTTGCAACTCAATGTCCTGGACCTGTTGTTATAAGGGCACAATGACAATTTCTGCCAAGGAAAATGGTCATTTGCTTAGCTCAAACTTAAAGCTGCTAAGGCATACCGCTGTGAAATATAGGATTCGTTTATACTTTCACATGCTGGTTCTAGCAAGTCGGCTGCGTTCAACAGTTTCTCAAAGACAAGAGTGAATCCGTGCTGGCTTTCTATCAAGAAGCTAACTCCAAATAGAGAAGAGAAACAAAAGCAAGAGCAAGACCAATAGATAAAAGGGCCCTTGTAAGTGGACCAGAGCCGTTGCTACAAATAGGCCAGCGGAAGCAGAGTAGGGAGGGGGAAGTGAAGCAAGGTCAAAGAAGAAGATATCAATAGAACATCTCCAAATAGCACAGAATGCAGCAAGAAGTAGCGGCAGATGTCACTCCAGCCCAGTGTCAACCCCCGTGGAGCTCCGTAGAAAGACTTGGAAAGAAATAGCATTGCTGCAGTTGCCATCAAGAGAAATAGTCAGCAAATGATATCTTCCTCCTCGGGAGCTGAAAGCCCTGACTGGACACTGGACACAGCATCATGTCCTTTCTGACTGGCCCCATTCAAGCTTTGTGCGCTTTGTTTTTGGTTTGTTTGTCTATTTTGGTTTTTTTTTTAAATCTTTTTTATTTGAGATCTTTACTCCCCTCTTTTCCTTTTGATTTCCTTTCCTCTTCCAGCCTGCCAATTCTGACTCTGATCCTCACCCTACTGGCTGTTTCTTACCTACGCCACCAGGTAGCTGCTTCCAGATGCTTACCCTGGCCTCAGCCATGCTCCAGGACCAGTGATGCATCTCTAGGAGAATATATTCACTGCAGTACTTAAAAAAAAATCCCCATCGTGAATTTAAACATTACTGGCAGGGATTGACTTTCATAACTGTGGAGGAAAGCCAAAACTGCATAAAGGAAGTCTGTTTGCAGAGTTCATATTCCTTAATTTTAGTGAATGGGTGTGGGTGTGCTGAGAACTTCATCTTTTAAGAACTGCCTAAATTTCATAATTATTTCATTTTCATCCGCTCGCAGATGGTTTTGCCCTGAGTGTAAAAAACTGAAAAGCCAATATAAGATGATGCTACCTTTCTTCTGGCATTTAAAATTTGAATTTCAAACCTTACTTTTCAGAACCTTGGAGAGCACCAAGTCCAGGCCTCCATTTCCCTCAGTTCAGCCAGCTCCAGTGTACACAGATTTCTCCTGAAAAAAAAAAGTGAAATAATAAATAATAAGTTGACAGTGAGGCTTGAGAATTCTGAAACAGAAATGCCTTCTGCAATGACCTACTTTCATCACTTACGTTGTACTGTGTTGTGTTGAGTCCCTGTGGAGGTGGGTGTAGAGTCATGAAGACATGGATACAAGGCTCGATGCTGCCATCTCCTAGGAATGTAACCTTGGCAAACCAACCTCTCTAAGTCTTAGCTCTCTTCATCTGTAAAATGGAGTTGCATACAACAGCTTTCTCCCTCCTTCCTTCTTTTTCCTTTCTTTTATTCTTTTAGATTGCAATGTATTTAGTCTTTAAATTACCCATCCACCTACCTAGCCAGTGTACTAGGGAGGCTTTCTTTTCTCTGTGTATATGACTTGTATCAGGAGAATGGGCTACAAGAGATAAGGCACAATTGTTGCCCATAGAAGCGTCTGTTTCTCACAGGAAGGCATTGAAGACTATATCTGCCATAGAATATGGCTTACAAACTTCAGATGTTGAGCCCTTTCTGCACATGGGTACAAAGGGGGATCTCCTTCACAATTGTTCTTTTCTTTATTCTGCATGATGGCTCCAAGTCCTACCCACCTCTGTCATCCCCAGAGGAGGAAATAGACACAGAGAAGCAAATGTTTAACTCAGGATCACAAAGCTGATGAGATTGAAAGTCAGAATCTGAACTCTGGTCTGTCTGACCCTAAGTAATTATCTGTAACATGATGCCTCTTAAATAAAAGTAACTAATTCCCAAAGTTGCATTCTCATTACATGAAACAATGGGTACCATGGTCAATATTGACTGTCAACTTGATGGAGTTTAGAATCACTTAGGAGACATGCCTAAGAGTATGCATCTGTGAGGATGGTTCCAGAGACATTTAATCGGGGGGTGGGAGTCTGGGCCTTAGTGTACACAGCACCATCTTACTAGCTAGGGTCCTGACTGAATAAAAAGAAGAAAGTAGGCTGTGTCATTGCATATCTCTCTCTCTCTGCAACCGATTACAGATGCAGTCTGACCAGTGACCTCACACTCCTGTGCCCTGTCTTCTGTTGTGTTGAAAAGTACCCTCTCTTAAACGGTAAGCCCAAATGAATCCTTTTTCCTTCTGTGGCTTTTGTCACATATTTTGTTGTTGAGAAAACTAACTACTGATGTAATGTTCATGGAACCTTGGGCAGCTGGCAGCTGCCCACTGATTCCAAATAGATTGTTTCCTCTGGTTGGCAATAATCACAAAAACTAGAACAGAGGGTTTGGGCCTCTCTAGATTTGTTCTCTTGCTGGGGTAGCAGAATCCCAAGAATGATCATATGTTTTGGAAGGGAAGTGGCCTAGCCACAGCCTTGAAGCTTTATGCTCCAGAATACAGCTTTATTCACACCCTATCCCGAGCTCTTCCCTGAAAGTTCCTTCTCTGCCCATGTCCATAGTATTATTGCCCAGTGGTAATGTGTTTATTTGGTTCCTATATCTCCTGGTCTCTTCCCAGAGACAACTGCCTCACCCATTCATGGAAGCTCAGTTTTTTAATTTCAACCTTTGGGAGACAAAAGTGAGCGGATACCAGCCTGGGCTACATAACAAGCTCTAAAAAACTAATTAAGAAAAAAAAAAACCCAAACACAACCACTAACCAACAATGAAAACCAAAACCCAAAACACATCTACTAATTGGAAATGTACTTGGTGGGAGGTGTGGTGCTAAATTCGTGAAAAGGGTGATACATAAACAGCACGGTCTTTTTCCTCCTAAAGGGAAATTTATCACCACAGGAATCTTGAGCACATTCCCATTACTAGGATGCTAAAAGGCTAGACAGCCATTTTTCAGTCCTCTTTGATTCATGGTACAGCAGCCAAGGCAATTGCCTTGGGTTCCAAGAGCATAGGTGGTGGCAGTAGTGTCCCATGCCCAGTGCTGGCTCTGCTGGGGCTGCTGTGACTCGTGTCTGGTGTGGTTTCACTGTGGAATCTACAGAACAATTCATTTTGGCATCATTTTGGGTTGTGTTACTATGTGTGTAGCCTCCCTTTACAACTGCTCATTTTCTCCTGGCTACTTTTTCTAGTGTGTGTCTGTCTGTGTGTGTGTGCATGTATGTGCATTTACGTGTGAGTGAGTGTGTATATGTGTAAATGTATGTGCACATGTATATGAGTAGATATAACTGAGTGTGTATGTGCAAGTAAGTGGGTGTGCATGCATGAGTGGTGTGTGTGATTGTGAATGAGTGTGTGTATGTGCATGTGTGCATGTGTGCATGAGTGTGTGTGAGTGTGTATGTGTGACTGTGTGTATGAATGTGAGTGTATGTGTGTGGGGGGGTCAGGGTGCACTCCTGTAGAAACCACAGAGCAATGCGGAATGTTTTCCTCTCTCTCTTTATTATATTTTGAGATAGGGTCTCAGTGAGCCTAGAGCTCACAATTTTGGCTAGACTGGCTGGCCAGCAAGCCCCTGCGATCTGTCTTAGTCATCACCTCCCCAGCTCTGGTGTCATGACTTAGTCACCACCTCCCCAGCTCTGGTGTCATAAGTACACACCACTCTGTCTGGCTTTTTACATGAGTGTTGGGGGAATCCAAATTTAGGACCTCAGTCCCACATAGCAAGCACTTTCCCCACTAAGCCATCTCCCCAGTCCTTTCCTGTATTTCTGTTGCCGTACCAGAAATCTATCAACAACCTATTGTTTTTCTAATATTTTTTGGTTTTGCTGAAAATAGTCATTCTACCCTCTCCCCCCAAAAAATCTATTTTATGTATTTATTTTGAGACAGACTCTTGTGTCCAGACTGTCCTGGAACTCACTATGTGGCTGAAGATGAATTTGACCTTCTGATCCTTTTCCCTTTATCTCCGTGAAGCTCTGGATTCACAGGCTTGTGCCACCACACCTGGTTTATCTGGTGCTGGGGTTCAAATTCAGGATTTCATGCATGCTAGACAAGCACTCTACCAACTGAGTTTTTAATTTAGTTCAATACTAATTTCCAACTTGCTTGTTAGTACATAAAGATGATTTCGTCTCTAAGAAGCCAATTCCTCTCTGTTTTTACCATGTATTGCCAGAAAATTAAGAGGGTAAATTATGCTGAGAATATAGTAGTAAAGTGTTTGCCTAGTATGTACAAAGACATGAGTTCAATCCCTAGTATGCTAAGAACACGGTGGGGGGTTCTAAGTATTCTACAACTTGATTGATAGTCATGCTCCAAGTCATAACATTTATAGACTTAGCATTCTAATTTTTTTCCCACTAAGAATTGTGACTGCCTCTCCCTAGAGTCAAAGATCCACATTTGGCAACCATGAGCAATTGGGTTACTCTCTGAAAGCCTCATGTCTCTCATCTATGGTGAGACATAAAAACAGCTGTAAAATTTACATCACATGTTTCTCAGATCATCGCTGGATCACAGGAAGTGACAGTATTGTTAGTATGTGTTAGTCTCTGGGAATATTTCTTTAAGAGAACTGTAACAGCCAAAGAAGTGAAACTAATACCCTAGACTTTTGCCTGAAATCAGCATCTTGCAAATTCAAAAAGAAGATTTCAAGTCAGGCATGATGGTGTACACCTTTTATCCAAGCACTTGTGGCTAGAGGCAGGTGGATATCCGTAAGTTAGAGGCCAGTATAGTCTATATAGTGAATTCCAGGACAGCTAGGGGTACATAAAGAGATCCCATCTCAAAGGAGGAGGAGGAAGAGGAGGAGAATGAGAAGGAGGATGAGGGAGGAATGGGGAGGAAAGGGAGAAAGGGGAGAAGGAAGATTCCATACAGTCACGCTGATTGTTACTTTATGGTTTGGCATAGTTGGTTTCCCCTCCCCGCCCCCCAGATTATTTTCATTCCACAGTCTGTGTGGTGGTTGTAACTTGCACATGACTAATAATTCTGCAAAAACATTTTGGAAACCTTATAACATGCCTTGACTCTAGCAAAAACAAAACAAACAAATACATCAAAAACAAAACCCTAGAGTATCTATTCACTTGGAATCATTTTGAGGGATAACATTTTTATTGGGCGCCTAATAGTCTTCTCTCAAATTAATCTTTCTTATAGCCAGCCTCCAAGCCCAAATGGCTCGATTAGTAAAATTCCGCAATAGGTCAACAACTATAGTATGTGGCGGTTTAAACAGCCATGGGAACAGGGTACCTGGAATGGAGTTTAATTAAGAAAAATGGATTTAAGGGCTTTGGTCAATGAGAAACACCTTTCTAACATGAAAGGCTATTTGGAGTTCTATAAGAAAATTGTATTATTAAGGAGGCTGCAGAAGAAAATCAGGTAGAAATAGCTATTTGGGGTTTAGTTTTTTTTTTTTTTTCTTCTAGACAGGGACTTCTTACACTACCCAGGTTGCTCTTAAACTACTGGGCTCAGGAAATGCTCATGGCTTCATTTCTCAAGCAACAGGGACCTCGAGTTCATATCATCACACCAGGCTTGTTTTCAGTTTTCAGCAGCAACAAATTATCTAGTAGTTCAGTGAGCAGTGTCTTGATGAGTCATATTTTGATGGAATTGGGAATGAGGCTATAGCTGAGCCTCTTATTATGAGTTATTTGAAGTTATAAAACTTGTTCATTAAAACAACATTAGCTTCAATGAGGAAATTGTCTCCCTACCTTGCCTCCCATCTCTGTCAGTCTGTCTCTTTCTGAGACAGGTCTTGCTATGCATCTAGAAGGACCTAGAACTTATAGTCACTCTACCTTGGCCTTCTCAATTGCCAAGATTTCATAGGTGTGCCACACCTGAGAGACTTTCTCTAAGGTGCACTTTTGTGTTGCTAAAATATCTGAGAAAATAAGGCAGGGGAAGAATTTACTTTGTCTCGTGGGTTCAGATGGTCTGTAGTCACTGACTCCATTGCTTCTGGGCTGAAGTGAAGCAGAGCATCACGGCATGATGAAGCTGTTCATCATGATGAAATACAAGGAGCCAGGGCACGAGACCTAAGGATATACTTCCAATGCTCTGTTTCCTCTAGCCAGGACCACCTCCAGAGGTTCCCAGCACCTCCCCAAATAGCACCACCAGCTGCAAATCATGTCCTCAGTCCACAAGCCTTGGGAGAGTCTGTCACATCCAATCCTCGATACTGTGGGTTGAGGATTTTCCTGTCTCCCTGACAGTCATGTCATTGAATGTTCTCAGAATTGCATGAAATGTTGTTATCACTTTATTTTCTACATCTAAGAAATGTTTGGATTCATACTTTCCCTTTCAGGTTACTTTTGATCTTTTTACTCTTTATGTTGGAGAGTTTCCCTGTCCCTGTTTCATACCTTAACTCCAAAGCTCATTTGTTCCTTTGACATGATTTTTTTTTCGAGTGTGATTTGAAAATATCCTCTTCCTTTCCATGAATTAGTTTTCTCAAACATAAAGCCTTCCTTGGGGTGGTGATCTGTCAAAATAGTGTGTGGAGGTAAAAGCTTGAGACTGTTATTTATCAGTGGGAACTACATTTCTACTTGTGTGGAAAGATTTGAAAATTACCCCTAAAGAACAATGGGATTCCCTGCTGAATACAGATATGATTCCAAGTCAGCACAATTGTCTCGGAAAAAAAATTCTTTCAAATGTAATACTGACAAGAAGAAAGGAAGAAAAAGAATATATCATAAAGAATCCAGTGTAAATTCTCCTTGTATATGACACTCTATCCTGCAAAGGGTGTGTCTATTAAAAGGCAAAACAGGCGGATCCAAGATGGCAGCAGTCGGCAGGGACACATTTTGAGCTGGGGGAAAATAGCTACAACATCGCAGAAATATAAACAAGCTGAGCAACATGCTGAGAAGCGTGAACCCAGGGACTAGTGGACGTCCCTCGTGGAAAACTCAGGAAAACAGACCTACCCAAGCTGCGGGGCTCGGCGAGGAACCCAGACCGCTGGGCGCAGTGTGGCGGGGACCCCAGGCAGCAGGGAGCGGGCTGCAGCCAGGTGCAGAACCCAGTGGAGAACCCAGGCAGTGGGGCGCAGCGCAGCGTGGACCTAGGCAGAAAACAACAACAACAAAAATGTCACCATGTCTAACACTAAGTACCACAAGACACAATAGAGACTCTGTAAGGAACATTGCAACTCTAGGGGCTTCTCCTTCTGAGGGGAAATTGACAGAATGGCCTGTGAAAGTGCATAGAGTGTGTCTACCACCTAGTTTTTACAACCTGTATGGCAGATAGTGCTATCTCTGTGTACAGCCCAGAGGCATGGAATACATTACCAACACATGATACTGGAAAGGAAAATAGTAAGACTTTGAGCCAGACAAGCTACTTCCCTCCAAAATCCATTTTCTTTTTGGCCTGTGTTTATTGTCCTAAGTGGATCCTGCATTTATTTTCATTTTCCTCAGATACCTTTCTGACTGCAGTGTCTTCTACTGTGATTTAAATTGAACCCCCCCCACCCCCGCCGGTCTTTGTGTCATCACCACCAAGCAAGGACTCTGTGGAGGGAAGCTGATTGACACCGTCACATGGACGGTTCTGGGGGTCAAACTTGCATTGTTTTTATTAAGCTTCAGGACAGCTATGTACAAAGTAGGTGGTTAAGCATGCTAGGCTCACAGGTGAACACCACCACACCCACATGCTTCTGCAGCAAGTGCTTAAGACCTACTGGGCCATCACCCCAGCTCCATCAATGTGTGTGTGTGTGTGTGTGTGTGTGTGTGTGTGTGTGTGTGTGTGTGTGTGTGTGATTGCAGATGTGTACTATGGCACACATATGAAGGTCTGAAGACAACTTCAGGTGTTCTTGGTCATCACCTTTCACCTTATTTGAGACAGAGTCTCTTTGTTTTCTTGCTGCTACATACACCAGGCTAGCTGGCCTGCAATTTCTTAGGATTCTTGTTTCCCCCATTGTCTTCATCATCCTCACAGAAGCCACCCGATTTCAGGTGTGCACCATCACACCTGGAGGATCTGAACTCAGCCAGCTCCTTTCCCTTGTGTGGCAAGCACTTCTCCCAATAAGATAACTCCTCCAGCTTCCTCATTGCCATTTTCTTCTACTACATGGTCAAAGAATGAGACAGTTGACATACTTGTCCTCATGTTTTGGTTGGTGAGAGAGACATGAAACGGGCATGAGGCTTGAATGTAGGAAGACAGCATGTGGATGGTATTGGAATTGAGATGGAAGGATAAGGAAGTGGAAGTCTTATGAGGATCTGAAGAGACAAATGGATTCCTCAGTGTGTGTAATGCCTCCTAGGAAAGGAAACCTGGAGCCCTTAGAGATTAAAGGAAGTTATGCAAAGCTGTGTGGAAAGGAAGGACAGGGGAGGTGTCGCTTACAGAATTTGATAACAGGAATGAGAAGGAAGGAAGAAAGATGAAGACTGATTTCAAAGTTCTGCTGTAAGCAACTGTGTAAATGATGGGAGAACATATTTTGGGGAGAAAGAGCTGGGCTACTCTTTTAGATGTTTTAACATTGAGACATTTATTAATCAGTGATATCAGGAGGCCATTCGCTCTATGATTCTGGAGTTTGAAAAGGAATTTGATAGTAAAAATAAGGCGAAGGGGAGACAGAGTGAGAACAGTTTATCACATAGTAATATGTATAGTTCTGGTGACTGCTGTAATTTTGAAGTTTGGATGAAGTTTAAATGCTGTTTGGTAATATCAACAAAGCTAGTGTAATCTCCAAATCCCTGTGGCTTCTGTTGCTGATAAGTACACACAACTTGTTACTCTGTTTTGTTGACTTAGTTAAAATAGGGAATGTTATAGTTTGCACACAAAACATTTCTTAGAGACCGATATGTTAAAGGCTTGGTCCTAGACCGATATGTTAAAGGCTTGGTCCTCAGCTGGTGGAACTATTTTGGGAAATGACTGAAACCTTAGAAGGCAGGGCTTAGCTGGAGGAAGTAGGTCACTGGGAACATGACCTGGAAAGGGAAACCTCGTTCCTAGCCTCTTTCTGTCCCTCTCTCACTGCTTCCTGTCTGTTGTGACATTTTCAGTTGTGTTGCTCCAGGGCTTGCACCATGATGCTCTGATCCGATGGAGCTGTTGATCAGTGGGACAACAGGCATTCGTCACTACTTCCGGCTTGAATGACATTATATTGCTTTACTTTGAATGCAGCACATCCTCCAAAGGCTCCAAAACTAAAAATGTTTCCTATTCCCTGTAACTGAACTTTTTAATTATTATTGTTTATTTACTAACAATATTCACCTATAACAGATACCAACAATTTCTTAACTATTAAGCCTACAAATTCCTACAATCCCTTTAACCTAACCACTAATCCTATTGGCAATTATTTTCCTAACCTTTTAGAAGGATACAGTCTCTGGGGCATGTCCTCTACCCCAGCCCCTTCGCATCAGCAACTCTGCCACTCTACCTTAGAGTCCTTAAAGTCAGGCACAGTTTCCTTTTGGCCACTGTTCAGACAGATCAAACCCCTCTAGGCAAAAGCTGAGCCACAGGGTTTTTAGTCCTTGGCCTTTTGGTGTCTTGCTCAGGCTTTCTTTGCTCACCAGCTTCTTTCTGCCTCAGGGAGATCTGGCCATCAAATGATGGCCAACACTTTTTTCAGCAGGACTCTGGGAGCTCTCTAGCATCGGGGCCTCTTCTTCTTTATGGGGCTCCATGCACTGTCCTTAAATAGTAGGAACTCTGTTTCAGCTTAATTTGGACTCCACCCACTTAGCAGCTAAAAAAAATGATGTCAGGCCAGATACTTTGTTTCTTTAAGTCCATTAAGTCTTTCCTGTTTTCCTGACTTCAACCTTGTTTTTCAGTCCATTAAGTGTTTCCTATTTTTCCTGACTTCAACCTTGTTTTTTCAGTCTATTAAGTCTCCTGTTTGTTTCCTGTTTTCCTGACTTCAACCTTGTTTTTCCACAAGCTGATAAGCTAAATTGCTCACAGCCAAGTTGATCTTCATGCCCCGAATTAAGAGGCTGTATCAGATACCCCTAGATATTTTCTAAATCTAATTTAATTATTCTAACTCCCTACAATTCCCAGTGTGCAGATATTGAGAAGAGATGGAGTAAAGTGAGAGGCTGTGTAATTATTGGGGGTATACTGTCAAAGGGGGTTGTACTGTTCTTCTTCCCTTTGTTTCTGGCCCACCACAAGGTGAGCAGCTTATTCCACTGTATGTTCCCTGCCACAGTGGACTGTCTTTCCCCTGTCCCAGAGCAAACCACCAACACATCATGAACTGTGACCTCGGAACAATGAGTCAAAATAAACCTTTTGGTTATAGTAACTGAAAGCTGACACGAAGCTCATCATCAAATGAACTCCCTTTTTGAGTTGTCTATAATATTTTTCTATTTATCTAAAATATTCCTGATATGGCAGTCTTTGAATCCACATATGATGCAGTCATTATAATTTTACCTCAAGACACAAATGTCACTTACACAAAACCAGACAGTTGACTGTAGGAAGCTAATTCTGTAGACACAGTTAGGGGTTTAAATGTGTCTCTCCAAAAGACATGCTAAAGTCCTAATCCCCAGTCCCTTGGAATGTGAACTTGGTTTGCAAATTATGTCATTGCTGATGCAGTTAGTTACAAGGAGTTGATACCGCCTTCACCCAATGAGACAAGTGTCCACAAAGGACAGGCAGAGACACACACAGAGCAAAGATCACCGTGTGGTTTTACCATCAGGAATCAGAATGCTGCTGAAGATTGCCAGTGGACACCAGGAGCTACAGGGTCGAGAGCAATTCTCCCCCAGGCTCCAGGAGAACAAGGCTCTGATTCCTTAGTCAGATTTTTAGCTTCTAGAATTGGGAGACAATAAATACAATTCATGTTGCTTTAAGCCCATCAGGACTTTGTTTCAACAGGCCTGGAAACAAATATAACACACGCCTGTGGTCTTTTTACAACATAGTAATTTATTTTATTGCTTCTTTTAAAAACGCCCTTTTAAAGGCATGTTTCAATGGCATCCAGAAACTTCCAGTTGTAGGGATATAACTCTAGAAGAAGCAACTTAACTCTAGGCTGACTTTCTCTGCCTTCTTTTAAAATAATACTAGCTTCAGCTAGTTTTGGGGGTTTTTGTTCTTGTCATTTGTGGGTAGAGTGCATAGATCACGTGTGCAATTCCAGCTCTCTGAGACTGGGGAGTGAAGGTGAAAGGAGAATTGTGAATTCAGAACCAGTCTAGACATCACAGTGAGACCCTCTCTCGAAAATACCAGGGCTGGGGATGTAGCTCAGTGGTATAGTACTTGCTTATTATGTGCAGGTCCTTAATTATTTCAATCTTCAGTATCACACACACACACACACACGCACACGCACACGCACACGCACACGCACACGCACACGCACACGCACACGCACACGCACACGCACACGCACACGCATGGGCACTGGAACAGGCATGGGCACGGGGTGGGGGGAGTCTTCCATGAACAACATAGTTAAAATGATAATTAGCTCAGTACCTTGTGATATGAGAGAGGTGTTAAAAGAATAAATATAGAGGAAACTCTTCTCTTCAGAGGGCTTATTTTGGAGAGGTTAACATCACCACAGATTTGCCCTCTGCAGTACAAAGGGAAGAGGAGCTTGGTCCCTCGGGTCCCTCGATAGTTCCCAGAAGCTGGAGGGATTATATGGAGGAAGTCAATACAAGGACATTACACAGTATAAAAAAGCAGATGTAGTTCCGGATGTTTAACAGGGTTTTGTTCTTGTGAGCAAGCTCAGATGGATAGAATACAAGACATAGATCAGCAAAGGTACCTCTGAGAAGCACTAATTTAGTTCCATCTGTGTGTAGAGCTAGGGGTGCAGTTACACTATACTGAACTAATCTGCGAGAGCTGCAAGCTGATCGGACTGTATGCTTCAAGCATCACTTCTTTGGATGGCCATGTGCCAAGCATTAGTAACAACACTTTCCAGTGAAGTTCCCTGGTGTGGACCTAAGGCCATGCATTCTGTGGACATACTAAGGCTGAGGGATCACACACTGAGGTAGCAACACTCATATTCTGTTATGAATGTTCTGAAATCTGATAGGCATTTTCACTCACTTGGAGAACATTTCCCCTTTCAAAACAGAAACCATTCTCATTTACCATCATAGAGGGAACAGAAATATCTATTCTTAATTTAAAAATAATTGCTTTAGTGGGGCACAGTGATAGGGCAGCTACTTTGGGAGGCTAAGGTAGGTGGATCACTTGAGCCCAGGAATTTGGGGTCAGCGTAGGCAACATAACAAGACCTTAACTCAAAAGAAAGTTTTTTCTTTATTACCCATATAGTATGTATTCACTAAAGATCTATTAGAAAACATTAAAAGGAAAAAACACAAAGGAGGAAAAACCCAAAACAGTCATTGGTCCTTTAGCACAATTTTTATTCATCCCTTCAGATATATCTTTGTATACTTTTTAATACCTCCAAAGTATTATGGTATCATAGTCTTAAAATGTACTTCATATCCCATTACTAATATGTTATAATTTCCCTTTATTTGGATTACCATAGATTAACTAAGCCATCCCTCGTTGATGGACATCTAGGTCTATTCTTGTGCTATTGTGAACTATATTCCCGTAACTCTTCTATTTAAATTATTTGGCATACTTAATTTATTGCTTCAGGAGAAAACTACAAGTAGGACCAATGTGATAAAATGCTACATTTTAAACATTTGAGACATGCTTCCAGTGTATCTCACAATTTTGTTTCCATTTGTATCCCCACAACAACATATAAGAAGGCCCGCAAGATCTTAAACTTTTTCTGTTCATAACTCATTTTTGCCTGAGAAATTTTTAGAAAACCGTGGGAAAGTGGGTACAAAAATGGGTATGCTAATAAAAAATGTGCTGACAAATAACTTCTAAAGAAATTTATCTTAAAACAATTCTTTGGTATAAATATAATTTCATTGTTTATTAAAGATGTAAGAAAATTTGCATACTAGTGAGATGGGTGTTTGTGGGGATGACATAGGTCTCTCCTTTTCCCCATGACTGGTGGCCGCCAGTCCATGCGGTTGAGGGGAGTACATGCCGTGATGGGGAACAGGGCTCAGGTGGCATGAATACAATGGATTAAGCCAACCAGGGACTAGCTGCAGAGAGGCAGATCAACTTTATTGGGGTGAACTAAGCTTATAAAGAACTCTTGGGAGGGGTGAGGAATATCCAGGGTGGGAAAAGGTCTTTGGCTGAGGGCTAAGGTACTAAGATATCTCATTAGCCAGGGGAAGTCTTTCCAGGAATCTCAGGTGATGCTGACCAGGTTTTTTGTCGGGAGAACGAGTTGGACCTGTAATTTCCCCGAGGGCTATGTGACATTCCTCAGGTAGAGGGTGTGGGGTCCAGCAGTCCAGGAAACCACCAGGTAGTGAAGGTAAGACCCTGCTGACAAAGGGAGTCTGTCATTTTTCACTGAACTCACGGGCTTTCCAGTAAGGCCAGACTCCAACCTTTTCAGCAGGATTTCCCCGACAGGTGTGCTTATTTATTTTTAGATTAAAAAAAATTAAATCTTGGCTTATTACTGTGGAACCTAGAACATTGTCAATGCTTTTAATTCTATTTTTTTCTTTTTTTCTATTTTTTCATGGGTGTGGTATGCATATGTGTATGTGAGAGCCTTTGTATTTGTCGGGGCACACACTTGTGCTATTACACACACGTTCACATGTGCTTGCAATTGTGCGTGTACCCATGAGTGCATGTGCATGTGGAAGCCCAAGATTGATGGCAGAAATCACCCTCTATGGCTCTTCCACCTTATGTGTGGGGGCAAGGTCTGTCAATCAAACCTATAGCTCAAAGGTGTAAGCTTCTCTTGCAGTTCATTTGCTCTAGGGACCCACCTTCCATGGTTGGAATTATGGAGGCTGCTTTACAACCTGGTATCTCTGTGGGTCCAAGTCTGGTCCTCACACTCCTGTAGTGAGTACATTAACAATCAGCCTCTTTTCAACATTTTTAGAGCTCATCAATATTTGAATTTTATAATTGTCAATACTAAGAATACCACTTCATATGAATATATCTTACAAAAATGCACAAGTATGCTTACAGCCATTTCTGGAATGCTAGACATTCTGTCCTAATCCCAAGCCAAAATTCACTTAATGACTTGTTAGGAATCCAAGTCAGCAACTAAAACAGCAGTTTGTGTGTGCTCATTGTGTGTGCTGATGTACATGTGTGTACCTTCAGAGGTCAAAGAAGTGGGTGTCATCCTCAAGCATGGTCTGCCTTTTTTTGTTTCCCTATTATGTTTCTGTGGGGTCTAGAACACACAAAATAGGCAAGGCTGGCTGGCCAGTGATATCTGGGTATCCTCCTGTCTCCACTTCCCCTGTACTTGGATTACAAGAATGTACCACCACGTCCAGCTTTTTAATAAATACATGCTTGAACTCATATCCTCCTGATTACAAGGCAAACACTTTACTGATGGGCAATCTTCTCAGCCCTCAAATGGCAGTTTTTAAAATCAAACATTCTAACAACATAATACAAAGATATATTAATGTGATACATGCTGAGGAAAATATTAAAAGTATTTTCCTCATATTACACCACTACATTACTATAAGAGCAGTAAACCTTATGTGCATGGTAAATACACTGCAATTCACAACATCATAATCACAAGCCTGAGTTGAAGTGTTCCAGGCAGTGCTAACTGGCATTGTGTGGTCTGAGGGCATGCACAGTGCAAAGGGTCTGTGTTCTGTGTTCATAACCAACACTGAGGGAAGTCACATGATGCCATGTGAGCAACTGCTTCAGAAAATGCTCTGGCTTCGTTATGGTTTGGCTTTTAATTCATTTTTGGACATTCTGGGTTCAGAAACCTTTCACTGTAGCCAATTTTGTGGATGCCCCCACATTCAATTATAAAATCCTGTATGTGATCATGCCCACCATTTAAGAAGCTATGTGCGGAAAGACAATTGATGGGCAAGTCTGGTGGCCTGAGTTTGATCCTTGGCATCCACATAAGGGTACAAGAAAGAACCAAGTCCACAAAGTTGTCCCATGATCTCCACATACACACCATGACACCTCCAACACGAATCATGTACATGCACAATAATAATAAAATAAAAACTCGAAAGCTAGGCTCTATATTATTAGCTATTATTTCTTCCTTCGCTATTGCAGAGGTAAGATTTAGAATATTCTTGCTGTTTAATTTCAGTATGTGCGTGTATATGTTTGTGTGTGTATCTGTCTGTCTGTTGCTGGACCTTGGGCATGGTAAACACACCAGTCCACTAGTGAGCTACATATTCAGCTTCTAATTGCATTTCTGTAATCATTTATAAAGTTGCTCTGACCCTCAACATACTCAGCATAGTTTTCTGTCATGTTCCAAACCTTCCATCTGGGGTCTGGATTTTCAATGCTGCTTTGTTGTATTCTGTAATCTTCACTTATTCCCAGGAACATGGCACACTACTTCAGGCATTTCCCAGAGGCCAATCAACGGGACCCCGTAGACCAACCTCCTTTCATCCATAGAACTGAAAAATGGCTGAGGTAGACAGCTTTGTTAATGACGTTTCTTTGTTTTATCTCTATCCCCCGCTGGCCTGGAACTCTCAGTTCTCCTACCTCAGCCTCCTTGGTTTTGAGATTTAGACTTCTGCCACCATGCCAGGCATGGTTTATGTTTTTGTTTGTTTGTTTGCCGGGGTTGGAGACAGGGTTTCTCTGTGTAACAGTACCGGCTGTCCTGGAACTCACAGGAATCTACCTGCCTCTGCCTCCCAAGATCTGGGATTAAAGATGTGTGCCACCACACCTGGCTTCAGTTTATGTTTTTAAAGCTCAGCTTGTGAGTGTTATGCTGATACTGGACAGAGCCTTACTGTGTTGCCCAGGCCATCCTAGAACTGCTGGGTCCAAGTGATCCTCCCATCTCAGCCTCTCTTGTGGTTGAGACCTTAGGTAGCTCCATTTTGCTGGGTTACAGCTCTCAGCTGCAATTCCTTTATGGAAGGAACTCCCTTAAGAGAACCTGGAGCAGGTGGAAATAGAGGCTTTCATTGAAGAAGATGCCCATCTAGACAAGCAGTTCTTTTCTGGTGACAAATGCTTCAGTGAGCTGTGACTCAACCATAGGCCTGTACTCTCTTTGATTGGCATGTGACCTTCCTTTCTCTGAATGAGGCCATTGAGAAGGAAACACGGTTGTATTTGTGCAGAGTGACTCTCACTGCAGGTTGGGATTCATCTGTGCTGTTGACAGCCATGGCAACCTGTAGCTTAAGGATGAAGATCATGCCCTTAGGGGCCTGCTTCCATCTTCAGTACCCAATGTGCCTCAGTTCCCTCATCTGTGAAATGTACCTCCTTCACAAGGATACTTGTGATTCCCGAGAGAGAGAGAGAGAGAGAGAGAGAGAGAGAGAGAGAGAGAAGAGAACGCTAATAAAGCAAAGGAATGGGGAATGGGAAAGAGTGGGAATGAATGGAAAGGTTTAAAAGAGGGGGGACCCCTAAATGGAACACAGAGGCCAATCTGAATTCTTGAAGAGAGAAGGCCAGCTCCTCCGCATGTCTGTTTTTTTTTTTTTTTTTCAGTGCAGACTTTCCCACACGTTGCACTCCCACCCTGTCGTTGTTGGCAGCCCCGCACGTGGAGGGGAAGCAGCAAAGCCCCAGGCGCGGGTCCGGCCACGTCGCCGTGGAAGAGTTGCGGCTGCGGGCGCGCAGAGGGCGCATTGTGCGGGAGCACTGAATGGAGCTGAGCTGTGTGCGGGCGGGCTCGCACGGATTAGCCTGCTTTCCCATGAACTACAAAAGAATGCTCGAATCTGGGGCATTTGTCATCAAGGGGCAGGCTGAGCAGGATGCAAGGTAACCGGAGCTTTTCCCGGGCTGCCGCAGTCTTTGGGGACGCGGGTCACTCTAATCCTTCCTGTTTATATTGTGAACGCGTCGGCAGCGGAGCTTAAGCAGGGCCTTGGTAAATATGCATCGCAATGCGGGCATTCCTAAACAGGCACGTCTTCGGCTTGCTTTTCATTTGTAGTTCGGTGAAGGGGCACTGTTACCTCCCATTTATTCCGCCTCAGCCCATGCGGCTGAGCGGCTGCGACAGAAGCACATGGAGGCTGCTCTTCTGCACACAGACTTATATATTCTTCTTTACACAGTTGTTTCCCTGGTTTATTTCTTCTTTAGTCCTCCCATGACTGAGAATTTCTGATTATAATGTAAAACTATCCAGGTACGGCTAATTTAACAGCGATTTCGTGGGGAGAGGGAAAGAGGTTCCTCCTGGTGTTTGTAGAAGCTGAAAGATAAACTTATTGGTAGGACCTTGTTAGATCCGCAAACAACACATTTCTCTTTCTTTGGAATTTGATATCTTTCGGAACATACAATCTCAAGCCTGTGAATCTGTGTAATTAAATATTTGTGGATGGTGAAGTCTAAAGTAACCCCACTCCTAGTTGAAACCACAAAATACACCAACCAGCATGTTGAGCATCAGCTGAGCCTGGAGCTAGAGCTCATGGGGAAGTAACCTCTGTGGCTTGGTGATGCCTTCTCACCCCACAAAAGACTTATGGGGGCCAAAGGGTCAGGCCCTGTCTAAACTTGTTTCTTCTCAGAAAAAGACTGAAGACGTTTTTCCTGATTTGTTCATTTATCACTTCACTCTACAACCATTTAAAAGTGATCAAAAGATTCTGAGCCTTATGTTGGGCTTACGGCTAGTGGGGGGCTTGAGGAGAGGGCCAAGGGAGAGTAAGGACGGAACAACTCTTAGGGACCTAAAAGGTGAGTCCACAGGATGGGGCTCCTCTGAAGAGACTGTTAGGTCCCAGTTCTGAATGACTTAGTAATGACCCTGACAAAAATTCTTATTCTGTAATTCCCCACACTCTGCAGTTAGAATCTCTGCTCCCTCTTCTTATTTCCATTCCCAGTCTCCCCCATTCCTGGGTGCCTAGTAGTGGAGGCTAGGCAAACTTCCTTCCTCTGGGATGCACTGGGCCCCAGTACCTTACCTATTCTATGGCATTCAGCTAAGCTTTGGTGCCTTGTAAAGTACCAGAAACTGGTGATTGGAAGGAGATGGTTAGTGGGTAGCATTTACAAACACAGCAGAGGCAGCTAGGAACCTTACTCTGTCGATGGTGACAAGCAGAGCCCTTTGTCTCAGAAAAAGCATTAATTCTGGAGTTTATGTGTTCCCTTAGTGGGAAGTTCTGTTGCCCAAGTAAAAAATCAATAGAAACTCACAGACACACACACCCTAACACTTGATTTAGGGTCCCTCTTAAAACATACCAAGCAAACTCACACACTCTCTTTCTAGAGTGTGGTGTCTTGAATAGATTTGGCCCCCATATATTCATGTGTTTGAATGCTTGGCCACAGGGAGTGGCACTGTTAGGAGGTGTGGCCTTGTTGAAGTAGGTGTGGTCTTGTTGGAGGAAGTGTGTCACTGTGGGGGCGGACTTTGAGTTTTGTTAGGCTCACACTCCGCCCAGTGTGGAAGGAGAGTCTCCTCCTGGCTGCCTTCAGAGGAAGATGTGGAACTCTCGGCTCTTCCAGCACGGTGTCTGCCTGCATGCTGCCATACTTCCCACCACGATAATTGACTAAACCTCTGAAACAGTAAGCCAGCCCCAATGAAATGTTTGCCTTTCTAAGAGTTGCCTTAGTCATGGTGTCTCTTCATAGCAATTAACACCCTAACTAAGACATAAGGAATATTAAATATAGTTACTCTGAGAGGTGTTTGTTTCTAGGAACCCTGAGCCACCATATGCAAAGTCTTAGATAAAAAGGTAATTTCTTGTGCCTGGAGAAGTTAAGACTGTTTGCTTCTCTTCAAGAGGACTTGAGTTTAGTTCCTAGCATCCACATGGCTGCTTACAACTCTATAATTCTAGTTCTGTGGAATCCAACGCCCCCTTCTGGGCTCCTTGGGCACCAGGCATGCATGTGGTACACATACACACATGTAGGCAAAAACATTCATGCACAGAATAAAAATATTTTTTAAAAGGTAATATTTTTAAAACTAGACTAATATGTCAATATTTATTTGGTAACCACTTTTGTGATTATGTTTTTTAAAAAAAATCTAGCTTTTCACATCAACAGAATGACAGAAACCAAGCATTCCAGATGCATTTGAGGAAAAGCAACTGTGCAAGACACAAATGTAAGCACCTGGCCCTTCCATCTTGAGAGTGGTGAGACCAGCCAACGGTATGAGCTACTGGAGCAGCAAATGGGAAGGTTTAATAATTTCCGTATCAGGGGGCTGGAGAGATGGCTCAGTGGTTAAGAGCACTGACTGTTCTTCCAGAGGTAATGAGTTCAATTCCCAGCAACCACATGGTGGCTTACAACCATCCATGATGAAATCTGGTGCCCTCTTCTGCCCTGCAGATATACCTGCAGACAGAACAGATTTAAGTAAATCTTAAAAAAAAGAAAGACAGAAAGAATAATTTCCATATCAAAGGAGATATTCTACATTTTTATTCTGTCTCATAATTAAAGCTGCAGGTTCTGAGAGGCACTATGATGGAGTGTGCCACCTCTAATTATTTTCCTTGTCTTTATTTGTAACTTACTGCCAAATGCCTTAAAGCAGACAGCCCTCCTTTCAAGCCATCCCTCTTGTTGGAACTGGCATTAAGTGCCACACCTGTGTGTGAGGGTTCACTTAACTCTGCATTGGGATGTAGCTCAGTGATAGAGCATGTCTTTAGCATGCACGAGGCCCTGGTTTCCAATCTTCAGCATGTGCTGTGAAACTTAAAATTATTTAGCTAATCTTCCAGTGGAATGTCTTTAAGTTAAAGGACAGAAACCAGAGCTTCCTGGGCTCTTACATTAAACAGATCTTTCTCAGTATAGCCTTCTTGAACCCTGAATCAGTGAGGCTCCCTATGGCACCGACCCCATTAACGCTTGAAATTCTTCTGTTGAGTTGCCCACTGAAACAGTGCTTGTTTATTTAGTGCATGGCCCTTTCACTCCTTAAGCTCCAAAGAGAAACTGTTAAATCAAGTTCAATAATGTATCCCAGTACCTAGCATATAACCTTTGATCAAAACTCAGAGTTTTTATAAATTGAAAATAACTTAAAAAAAAAATCTCTTGGGATTAGAGGTGGGGCTTAATGACAGAGTACCTGCTCATTGAATACTAGGCACCAAATTAAAGCCTTAGCACCAACAAACATAGAAAACCTAAACTTTGTACATGGTTATACAGAAGATGATCCACTTTTTTGTCTTGTTGTTTTGTCTCTTGAGATAGGGTTTCTCTGTATAGCCCTGGCTGTTCAAGAATTCCCTCTGTAGATCGGGCTGGCCTGGAACTCACAGAGATCCACCTGCCTCTGCCTGCACAGTGCTGGGATTAAAGGCAATGTCCCCACCACCTGGCTGATCTACTTATGTTTTAGGAAGATCTCCTTACATTGGTTCCAAGACATATTTTCTGCTAAAGGGCATGAGGAGCTTGGAGGCCAGCAGCTATCTGTGATTAGCAAAGAGTGAGTGACAGTTGCTTTCTTATTACTGTGACCAAATACCTTCCAAGAAGCACTTTAAGGTCTAGGCATGACAGTGCCCATCTTTAGCCCCAGCACTGGGGAGGCAGAGGCAGGTGGTTATCTACGAGATTGAAGCCAGTCTTTCCTACAGGCAAACTCCAGGCTAGCCAAGACTACATAGTGAGGCTCTGTCTCAAAACAAAAAACAAAAACCAAAACAAACAAAAGAGGCAGTTTAAAAGAGGAAGGGGTTCTGTTGGCCCACACAGTACGGGGGTCATGGTAGCGGGAGAATGAGGCAGCTGGTCAGGTTGTGACCTCAGTCACGAAGCAGAGTGAGCTGAGTGTAAGACCTCAGCTTGCCTCCACCCTTCCCACTCCCTTTTTAACTCAGTCTGACCCTGTGCTGATTAGTTGTTGTCAACTTGACACAAACCAGAGTCATCTGGGAAGAGGGAAACTTAGTCAAGAAATTGCCTTCTTCAGATTGGTCTGTGGACAAGTTGGGGGGCATATTCTTAATTAATGATTGATGTGGGAGGGCCCAGTCCACTCTGGGTGTTTCCATCCCTGAGCAGTGGTCCTGGGCTGCATAAGAAAGCAAGTTCAGTGAACCATGGGAACCTCGCCAGTATGCAGTGTCCCTCCAAGGTCTCTGCTTCAGCGTCTGCCTCCTGATCCGTGCTCTGACTTTCCTCAATAATGGACCAACCATGAGGTGGAACAGTAGGCCAGATTAACCCTTTCCTTTCCAAGTTGGTTTTGATCAATGTTTTATCACAGGAACAGATAATTAACAAGGGGCCAATGCTGCCCACAGCCAAGATGAGACTTACCTCATCAGTTAACATCTCTTAGGGGACTCCACATCTAGCCAAGTTGATAATGAATATTAACCATCATGGGGTGTTAGCTATAGGTATGTATCTGTGCCTTTGAAATCTTCTAAGTAGAAGTCTCTTGCTTTTGCATAGCTCCATGCAGGGTCTTTTTTTTTTTTTTTTTTTTAAACTGGGCAATTTTCTATTAGCAAAACTGTAGCTTTGTATTTAGTCGCTGCCCTCCAGATACTTAGGATTTACTTAGGGAAGTAACGCACAGGCGTATGCAGGAAGCACTAGAAGACTGAATAGTAAGATCCGTGCTAAAGACACTAACTCTAGGAGGACTCCAGATGAAAGATAGGTGCTGTGATGGGAAAGAGAATAGACCGAGGATGATGAGATTTAAAGAGTTTGGGCATGACCTTTGAAGAGCAGATGGAGCCTGCTCAGGCTGTGAGGAAGGAATACCATATCAAAGCACAGAATAAGGAATGACAGCATGTGGCTAGTCATCAGAGCACTCACCATTTGCCCATAGGAGAATCCCCAGAAGAATGCAGCGAGTCTGCCAGAGGAGAGACTACTTTCAGGCACTGAATTAATTACTTTTCTTGTTGCTAGGACAAAATACCCGATAAAAGTGACTTGCACTTAAGGAAGGGAGGGAGAGAGGGAGGGAGAAAGAAAGAAAGGAAAGGCAGAAAGTGACTGCTGGTCCCTAGATAGTTAGAAAAAAAAAAAAAACCCTTCCTTTCAAAGACCATTGAATTAAATGTATCTCCATCTTGGTATTCATCTCACATGGACAAAGATGTTTTCAATCATGCCAGTCAAATCTTAATATCGATTAGTTTGGAGCAGTGGGAATTGTGATTTTTTTCTGACTTTTTCCTTGTTTCTTTTTTAATCCTTCAGTTTAAAAAATGAGCATAATTACTTTGATAAAAATCTAAATGGAATCTGTCAGAAACATGACAGGAACAGGGAAGATGGGATATTCAAGAGACCAAGGAAACAAACTTTTCTGGTGGTCATAGCTGTATACAGCCACCACAGTACATGTACTACTTACCCAGTGTCAAGGATGGCAAGGGTACTCTCACAATGTTGATATTAGTTACTTTTCTCATTGTTGTGATTTAAAAAAAGAAAGATCTGAAAGAACAACTTATACAGAGTAGAGATTTATGTTGGCTCCTAGTGTGAGGTATTTCCGTTCATGACCACTTGGCTTCATATGCTTCTCCACATATAGCCAACAGGAAGCAGAGAGAAGGGGGCATGACAGTTCTGGTTTCTCCTGTGCTCCTGACCAGTGTGAGGATGGTGTTGCCTTTATCTATGGAGGGTCTCCTGAAACCTCAGTTAATCCCCTCAGGAAACACTTGTCTACATTCAGTGTTCTGACAGACAAGCCCAGAGTGTGCCCCATTAACCTCCTAGAGCAGGGGTTCTCAACCTTTCTAATGCTGAGACTGAAGACAAATCTTTTTAATTATCCAATATATATTTATTAATAACTGCACAAACTTATAATATAAACAATTATCTAACTACTAGCCCTAAGAACGACTATTACCCTGTTACTTAACAACAAAACCTATTAATACCTTAGTATCTATAATAACTATTATCTAACAACTAATCCTAACCTTTTAGAAGGATACAGTCTCTGGGGCAGGTCCTCAGTTGTCAGGAATGCCTCAGGAGTAGATTCTTTAAGGCACTTAGTCAATACTCTTTCTTCAGGGATATCTCAGATGTAGGTCCTTTAGGGTAAATTGGCTATGGCAACTTCACCTTAAATGAGGCTTGAGGCTTTCTTCTCTCTGGAAGGCCTCAGCTGTCCATACACCAACTTATTCGACTTGTATTAGCCACTCAGCCGCTCTGCCTCAGTCTTTGAGGCTGGTCACAGTTCCATTCAGACCACTGTTTGAACTGGTCAAACCCCTCTAGGCAAAAGCTGTGCCACAGGGTTTAGTTCTTGGCTTTTCGCCACTTTTCTGAGGCCTTCTCTGCTTACCAGCTTCTTTCTGCCTCAGGGAGAGTTGGCTGTAATTTTTCAGCTCTGTTTGAGATCATCTTTTCAGTCCACCATCATTTTCTCCATCAGATGATACAAGCTGTCTTGCATCTTGTTATCTCTAGCATAGGGACTCTCAGGCTCCACCCACTCCATCCTTAAATAGGGTCTCTCCTGGTTTCACCTGGCTTCAGCCTAATCTGGGCTCTGCCCACTTTGTAAGGCTCTTAGCAGCTGGAAGCAATGCCAGGCCATAAACTTTGTTTTTAGTCCATATGCTGCTATGTCAAGTGCCTACAGCCAAGTTGATCTTCATACCCCCTATTAAGAGACTGTATCAGAAGCCCCTAGATATTCACTAAATCTAATTTATATTAATTTAACTCCCCTTACATGCGACCCATGTTGTGGTGACCCCAACCATAAAATTTTTTTGTTACTATTTCTTGTAATTTTGCTGCCATTATGAATCATAATGTAAATATATGTGTTTTCTGATAGTCTTAGGCGACCCTGTGAAATGGTCACTCAACCCTAAAGGGGTGGAGACCCATGGATTGAGAAGCATTGTCTTAGATGCTTCTAAGTCCAGTAAAATTGAGGGTGAAGATCTAAGATCACACGTCTTAGTCTAGATAGAATGTTTTGTATGTTGGGGTTGGCCATTGCTTGGATATTCATTCTCCTGGTGTCCTTGTACTCCACCTTACTTCTAGGGTGAATCCTGATGGGTCCAAGCCATTCTTGCTCAGGTCATTGCTCTGGCCAGTGATTTGCTAATTGAAAGCATGTGACACAGTTCTGGCCAGTTAAATGTGAAAGGAAGCTGGCCCAGGAGTGATCTTCTGTGAAAGGATTTTAGGCTTTTCAAAAAGAAAAAGCAAAGAAACTCTTCCATTTTTCTGCCTCTCTAATGTCACTGCATAATGATACAAATCTCAGCTCCCATAGGCACCTTGTGACTGTAAAACAATATTCCTGAAACCAAAAGCATCCATACTGACTACAAGAACAGAAAGAAGGAAAGAGTTGGGGCTCTTAATTTAGTCACCCATTGATACTAGAATGAGAAAATACATGCTGGAAAACCTAAAGCTTGCTTGCAACAGAAAGGACCGTAGCAGATGCATGGAGCAAGAGGCACAGCAACATGTATGTCAATCTGACTTAAGAACAGAAAGGTCCTGCTCTTAGAGGAATTGCAGATGTGGCTGCCGTGTCACATGTGCATCAGTAGGTGGCAAAGAGGAGAGAGGCTATGTCTACATTCAGTGTTCTGACCTATGAACATCTGAATGAATAGTAGCCTAACCTTCTTGGAAAAAAGCAAGCTGGATACCAACACAAAATTGGTGTCATGGGGTAGCCTGTGATGACTACCAGACCAGTACCAGGCAAGCACCAGATGGGCTCCCAGGACAGGAAACAAACCAGAGACTAGAAGAACTCTGCCTGGCCCTGGGTATGGTGGTTGTGGAGACCCAGCCCTGGGGTGAAAACTAGCCCAGATGGGGTCACAAGAGCAGGAGAGCTGTTCTGCCCCTCACATGTTGCAGCACTCTGGAGAATGGGCCCTGTACCTTTCCTGAGTAGCACACCATAGCTGGTCCTGGATGTGGGGGTTGTGGTGAGCCAGCCCTGAGGGAGTGAGTGTGGGAGAGCCAGCCCTGCTCTCTGTCTACTATGTGGTGGTGTTGGCTAGGGAGAGATTCCCCCCTCCTCCCTTTTGCCCTCACCACCATTTGCCAACAGGATCTGGCCCAGATAGGGTCACAAGAGCAGGAGAGCTTTCCCTGCCCCTCACAAGCTGCAGCACTCAGGAGAGCAGGCCCTGTACCTTTCCATAGTAGAAGTGGCCCTGCAAGTGAGAGTTGTAGATCCAGAACCAGGGCTTTGAGTTGGCCCACCCCAACATCTACCCCATGGATGAACTGCTGGAGTACAAGAAGAGGCCAGTTCCACAACCCAGGACTGCAGGATCTCCAGGACACAGGACAGTTACAGTGTGTCTGGGAGGAATTCCAGTGAGGTTCCAGTATTGACAGTGTGGTAGAGATCAGAGGCTTCGTACTGGACTGGGGAGTCATTTTAATGAACATTTGCAAGCAAAATATGTGGATTGGTCAGAGGGGAATGTTGTGGGACACACTGCAGCTTCCAAAATGAGATTTTATTTTTTATGCTGGGATAGATTGTAAGGGTGGTGGGTGGGTCTCAGGGGAGGTGGGAGATGAGAGAGAACAGGGTGCATGATGTGAAATTAACATAATAAAATTTTTTAATTAAAAAAAAGAACAGAAAGGCTCATAGTTCTTTTTTCACAATGAGGATACACACACACACACACACACACACACACACACACACACACACACACACAAGCTACAGAGATCACTACAGACCTTTGCACCCCTGTCCTCTTCTCCTTATTCCTCCAGTCCATGTTTTCCCTTCAGTCTGGACCACTGTCTTTGTCTAGGACTGGGTTTCTTAGCTACAGCATAAGAGATATCTTGGGGCCAGTGAATTCCTTGCCAGGAGACCTAGCTTCTGCATTGCTGAATATTCAGCAACACCTCAGGCTCTACTTCCTCTATTCCAGTCTTACCACTTCCTCAAATAGTGACTGCTAAAACATGTCTAGGTATTGCTGAGTATTCCCTGGAATTGTGTTGGTGATAGGCATAGGTGGTGGAAGTAGGAGCAGGTTGTGGGAAGACACATCACCCCTGCTTAAAATAGACAATCAGACAACACAAATATTTACATTATAGTTCATAACAAAATTACAGTTACAAAGTAGCAATAAAAATAATTTTGTGATTGGGGGTTACCACCACAACATGAAGAACTGCATTAAAAGGTAGAAGTTTTAGGAAAGTGGAGAACCACTGCATTCGAATCTTAAGTTGCAGTCAGCCCTTGGTACCTCGCAGAGCCCCCTCTGCTGCTGCCTCAGATGTATGAACGTGAGTTGGAATCAGGCTAGAGGTAGATCCCTAGATTCATAGTAAGCTAAACTGACAACTTCTTTTTGCATCTTTAGAAAGGTGTAGTTGATGCATTGCAACCTGGCCTCAGCTGTACCCCAAAAGGTGAAGAGGAAGACAGAGGCGGCCACACTTGAACCAAAAGGCTGCTCTGTCTCCGCTGACCTGCCAGGTAAAGTCAACCTCTGTTATGGAGACTTGGATCATCATGGCACATTCACAGAGAAGAAGAATCCAAGTTTCAAACTCTGGCTTCTTTGTCAAGTGACACACATTTGCTTTTATTTCATTTTCCTTTGGGGATGGGGTCAGCAGTTTCCTTATATTGTTCTAAGAGGATGGGGCAAACAATATGTGCCAGACCTTGGGAGTGCAGTTGCTTGAGCATGTCCTGACATAGGTCAGGTTTGAACCTGACACCTAGTGTAGAGCTGAGCCTGTTTCTGGGGAGAGGAGGAAAGTGGGTGGTCAGACAAGAAAACTTCTTTCAGACCATTGTCTTTCCACCCTCAATTAAACACCTCTGCAGCTTGGTGGTATTCTCTCTTACTACCGAGGGAAGTTGCCCAGATGGTCTTGTTGTGGGCAGTTCTGATCCCGCAAAATGAAGCCACAGTTTCAACAATATTATCTTGAATTTAATATCCATAAGTAGTCTCACTTGTATTTCCAATTTATTTGGTGAAAAGGAACTCAAAAAGTAAGATTTATTCATGCAAAGACATTCAGACATGGAGTGTAATATGAAAGAAGGCTCAGGGACCTGAGTTAACAAAGGGATGCTGACAGGTGACAGAAAAACTGCAGAAGGTGAGCATTAGAACAATGACAAATCACAGAGCAATGCCTGAAAAGACATGAAAACAGATTTTAAATATACAATCCCATTCCATGCATGGTTATTTTACACTGGACTGTTTTTTTTTTTTTTAAGTCCCAAGCAGTCCCATGTGATAGAAGATGTTTTGAAATGTGGAGAGGAAATGCAGCCTGGCCTATTGGGTTAGACATTGAGATAGTGTTCTTCATCTACCCAGAAGCCTTTGCCCATATCTTTACTCCTGGTAGCTGCTCTTCAGAGATTTCATCTCAGGAGTCGATTGTGATTGGCAGAAGCTTGTTTTCATATTATTAGTGATTTCTTGGGGGATGGATCTGAGACTATTGCCAAGAAGATAGAAGGTTTGTTGGTTAGCGTTAGTTGTCAATTCAATTGGACTGAGAGGCACATAGGAGGTTAGCAAGGCACACCTTTGGATGGTTCTGTGAGTGTGTTTCTAGAGATGGTTATATCCTGAGGGCTCTGACTTAATCAGGGCATTAATCCTTCAAGTGATGAATAAGATGGTGGCATTATTAAGAGGCAAAGCCTTTGGAGGAAGTTGACCAGTGGGTGTGCCATTTCTCTGTAGTTTCCTTTCTACCTTTTTGGCTGCTTTGGTATGAGCTGACATGCTCTGCCAAGCCTTCTTCACCATGACTGACCAATACCTCTGAAGCCATGAACCAAAGTTGATCTTTCCTTCTTGAAGTTGCTTCTGTTGGGTATTTGGTCAGAGAAAAACAATACACTAGGGAAACCTTACAGAGAACTTCCCCTCCTGAATCAAAAGAGAACCTAGGACAGTACCATAGTGATCCATGGTTTCTAATTCACACTCAGAAGGCAGAAACAGGAAGATTTGAAGGCAGCCTGGGTTAGATAGGTGGCTCTATCTAACCCGAGAGAGAGAGAGAGAGAGAGAGAGAGAGAGAGAGAGAGAGAGACAGAGAACAAAATGTTTGCCTTCTTGCTTGCTGCAGTGGCAGTGAGAACTTGTTATTCTGTGGCTTCCAGCATGGTTCAGGCCTTGTCTAGTACTCTCCCAGGAAGCTTACGCTTTATCAAGCACCAAACTGTAAGGATTGGGTCCATGCCACAGGATATCCCAGAGAGGTGGGAGACAGGATTTTCTCCACAGCCAAGTGTTACAACTCTCTTAGCTAAGCAAGCAGGAGGGTTAGGGTAACCTTAACCCTCTCTGTCATTGCAGTGAAAGGTTACTGCTCTTTTAGCTAAGCTGCCAGCCCTGGAGATCGGAGCTCCTGCATCAAGCCAAGCGACTTTGGAAGTCGGACTTGGTTCAAGTGAATCTAATGGCTGCTTCGGGAACAACCAGCAACCAACTGCTGCAGATGGCATGGGAGACGTGGGAGCTTCAGAGGCAGCCACTGGGGTTACCAGTGATGGTGACTGAGGTATGAGCCTGGCTAGGCAACACTGGCAGCAGTGCTCTGGGTGCTCAAAGATGAGCCCCAGCTGCTGGTGGTAGGAGACCTAGCTAGGCAGGCAGATCCAACAATGGGTTCTTCCGTCCCAAGCCCAAAATAAACAGCCAAGTCTCAGACAATCATGGTGGAGGAATGGAGAGAGAGAGAGAGAGAGAGAGAGAGAGAGAGAGAGAGAGAGAGAGATTTATGAAAAGGGAAATTATAAACCTTGGGCAGTGGGGAGGGGTTTTGGAGGTGAATGTGTTTGATTCACTGGGGCTAAGGGTGCCAGTGATACTTCCTTTACATGTAGTAGCTTATATATCATAAGGAGGAGAACACATTACCTAATTATCCCATGAGCAGCAGGGGTAGGGGAAGAAGTCCAGATACAGTTAGAGCCATGGACAAATGTCATTGGCTGAAAATCAAGGCACCAAGGGACCTCATTAGCATGGGGAGGTATTTTCAGGTAATCACATTGTGGATTTCTTATCAGAAGAAAGGGTTGGGGCTGTAACTTCCCTGAGGACTGTGTGACAGTCCTCAGATAGATGATGTGGGGTTTGGGTTTCCCCAGATCAGGTGGAAGGAGGAATCCCGCTGAGAAAAGGGAGTCTGTCACTTAGCACCAAATTCAGGGGCTTTCTGGTAATGCCAGATTTTGACCTTGCCACCCAGGGTCCAACAAGAACTTAGGGTACATGGAGTATTGTTAACCAACTTTGGAGTCTGAGATGACAAACATTTGCATACGAAACCAATACACAGAGCAGACAAATGGGAGGTGTACTCTAGAGCATAGATCTTTCCTGACGCCCCGTCAAACTCTTGTGGGGAAATAATGAATAATCTTTGTTCTTTTATACTACTTGGAGGATCAGGCCTAGAGACTTGTCATGCTAGACTATCAGTCTACCACTGTACTATACTCTCGTTCCAACAATGACTAATCTTTACAGCTTCCACCTTGCTGAAGCATTTTCTTCATCATGATCTAACACAGGCTAAGAAAACCAAAGGGCTCCTGTCTTATGTGTTCCCATTTCTTATGTTTTTTTTCAAGTATCTTTTTGTTTTCAGTTGACACATGATAATTTTATTTATGGGCTACAGTGTGACATGTACTGTATGTAATATATAATGATCAGATCAGAATAATTAGCATATCTGTCACCTTAGACATTCAGCACTTTGTGCTAGGAGCATTGAGAATCTTTTATAATAGTTGTTTTGAACTATCCATTAATTGCCAACCAACCATGGTGATTCTACAGCCCTCTAGAATGTTTCCTGTTTCTTTAAATGATATATTAAACTAATTTCTGAAGAAATTACATACATTTTTTAAAAATCCAAAAAATCCAGAGAGCTAAGCAAAAGGTTATAGAAAAATAGAGTTCTTTACAAAAATAACAGGCCACACCCATATTTGCTAGATGTTGTGAGAATGGCATTGGCTTTGAAAAACATTTTATGATGTCTGCTGGTGTTAATCTTGGATGTGATCATCTTACTCTCTGTCCAACGGTGGACTCCCACAGACAGGCAGCCTCCTCCTCCTCCTGGACTTTTTGTTCTCATGGTGATAATGATCCCTATATGACAGACACAGGAAAGAATGCATTCAGTTGACAGACAAATGCATGGGGGGGAACGCATTCAACTCGCATATGGATTTAATGAGTCATTCTGAAATACAAGCCCCTCACCCACAAGGTTGTGTCTTCACAGTGATTTGCTCCCACCTATTTCTATGAGTGTGTACTGGATGCCAACAGCAGCCGTCACCTCAGAGTGCCAGTTGCTGTTTGTCAATAGAGGTTTGGTGATGATTAGAGGTTTTGGTCTGTCCCTTTTCGTTCCAAGCCCATGTTTTCACATAGTTTACACTAATGAAACATGAAGGAATTTCTAGCAAAATGCACACATTCCTTTTTGCTCTTTGAGTGCATATTAATTATGTGCATTATCTTCCTAGGAGGAAAATAGAATCACTCAGCTCTGTGCTTTAACTTTTTGCCCAGATTCCTGTTGATTCTTTCTCTGTTGTTGCTGCTGCTGTTTTGTTTTGGGAGATTTTGTAATGAAATAGGGACGGGAACTTTGTCTTTGTTGTTGACAATAACAGAAAATTCTTCAGGCCTTTTTTCCTCTCTCTCCTGTCCTTCATCATGGAGAAAGTGATGCTGGCAATGCCTGGGACTGAAGGTCATGCTGCCTGGCTTTGTGGGGACAGATGGCCATTGCTCATCATGTTAGCAAGAAGCTTGATGCTCACTTCTGGACATCAGCTGCTCACTATGTATATTAAGTGATAATTTAGCTTCAGGTGGCACTAACCCTGGTGCTGTCTGTCTGGTCTCCTGCCACCATAATGGGAAATATTTGGACAGTGGCACTTACCTTCCTGTTTTTTGTTTTTTTGTTTTTTTTTTTGGTTTTTTCGAGACAGGGTTTCTCTGTGTAACCCTGGCTGTCCTGGACTCACTTTGTAGACCAGGCTGGCCTCGAACTCACAAAGATCCGCCTGCCTCTGCCTCCCAAGTGCTGGGATTAAAGGCGTGCGCCACCACCGCCCGGCTTACCTTCCTGTTTTTTACTGTGAAACAAAGCAGGTTTTTTAATATAACTAAGATAGCCACAAATACGACTGCATCTGGCCATTGTGACCGTGCTCTGCCAAGAAGGTATTCTGAATTTAGAACCCCAAGAGACAGTTTTGTAAGCTATCTGAAACAAAATTCTTTTTAGACACTGTTTTATATGACATAAGGATTAACTAAGTTAGTCTTCTCAGCGTTGTATTTCTACTTAAGGAGGATATGATTTAAGTACTGACATGGGGAAATGTCAAAGAATATAAGCCATGAAGGGGAAGTAGGAAGTAGCAGAATAGTTTGCATAACATATTAAGTATTGGCACAAAAATATGTTAACGAAAGTATTTGATTCTTGTGTGTAGCTTTTAGTAGGTAACTGTGGATCCAGAGTCAAAGTCAACTGACATTCAATTACATAAAAATTTCTAGAAGCTGTTGAAAACATAAACAAAGCAGATCACAGGAACATAAAGTAATGGGAGCCCCAAGGTTGGGGGGTGTTGGGATGGGTGGAAACAGCTGAGTAGGGGTTGTTGGGACAGGATATTTACTAAGAGATGGAACATTGCTTGGCTTAGAAAGAGTGTTAACTTCCTTGGCAGCTTCGTTGACAAACTCTGCTTTTGAAGTGACTTCAAGTTTTCTGCAGCAAATATGTCATTAATATTAATTAATTAATTAATTAGTGCACATTAACATGTAAATCAGTATAACTATGTACAGAATCCTCACTGAATTCTGTATGTCAAGCAACTGTTCCTTGTTGGTTAAGGCTCATGTCCCAGCTAGAGGACTTCAGAAATCTTTATTATTTATATTCCTCTGATGTTCCACAACACAAATACAGCACCTGGAGTATACAGTATAATAACAGAAAAATTATCGAGCCAGGGCTGCAGGACATCACAATGCAAGATAGTATGCAGGTATACATCATGAAAACTCATACTTTCACTAAAAACAAGTTTATGTCAAAGTTCTCTGGTTAGTAGAGTAAAATGGGAAATGTGATGAAGTTAAATCAAAGGAGCTATTCTTTCTTTGAGAATTTACATTTTTACAGTAAATAAAGATTTCTATTTTTCCAAGATCTAAGTTTTCTTCCTGACAAAGCCTTAATCAGAATTCATAGGTTGTAGATATTCTTGCCTCAGGCAACATTCCTGTTAGTCCGATATCATCACTGTGATAAAGTACCCAAGATAAACAACTAATAAGGAAAGAAAGGTTTGCTTTGACTCACAGATCCACAGGTTCAGTCCATGGTCATTTTCCTTGTTGTCTTGGCTCTGTGGCAGCATAGTATAATGCATGGTAGAAACATGCCTTATGGCAATGGTTCTCAACCTTCCCAGTGCTCCGATCCTTTAATACAGTTCATGTTGTGGTGACCCCCAACCAAAAATTATTTTCATCACTGTAATTTTGCTAGTTATGAATCATAATGTAAGTATCCGTTGTAGATAGAGGTTTGCCAGAGGGGTCGCGACCCACAGGTTGAGAATCACTGTCATCGAATGTTCTCGCAGCATTGGGGAGGCAAAGACGGAGGAAAGGGCTGGAGTCAGGCAGGGTATCCTTTCCATGCCTGCAGTGACCAACTTCCTACAATATCAAACCTACTAAATCCAGCCATATACTAATGACACCACAGGCTGGGGACTAAGCATTTAACACTTGAGTCTGGGAAACATTTCAGATCTAAACTAGAGCAAGGCTGTAACAGCTCGACCCCTGCAGTCTTTCACTCCTCTGTATCATATAGAAGGCATTTCTCCTAGAAGCACTCCACTGCTTGGGTTAGACCTTCCTATGCTGAAGTGCATGCTTTCAACCATACAAAGAGGAAGGTTGTCCAGGAACACATCCTTATGGAAGATTTTAAAAAGCAGTGTAGCCGGGCGGTGGTGGCGCACTCCTTTAATCCCAGCACTTGGGAGGCAGAGGCAGGCGGATCTTTGTGAGTTCGAGGCCAGCCTGGTCTACAAAGCGAGTCCAGGACAGCCAGAGATATTCAGAGAAACCCTGTCTCGAAAAACCAAAAATAAATAAATAAATAAATAATTAAAAATAAAAAGCAGTGTAGATCTGAGTGAAGTAACCAAAATGCTCGAAGGGCAGTGGTTCTCAACCTGTGGGTCGAGACCCCTGAGCTCGCACATCAGATTTGTAATAGTAGCAAAGCTGCAGCTATGAAGTAGAAAGGAAGTAATTTTATGATTAGAGATCACCACAACATGGGGAGCTGTATTATATTTTTTGGTTGTGAGCCTAGCCTTTAACGGCTGAGCCATCTCTCCAGCCCAGGGGAGCTGTATTAAATCGCAGCTTTAGGGAGGTTGGGAACCACTGCTGTATAGCCATGACCTGGTGCTTCCCCAGCTGTCCCCACCAGAAAGTCTCTCTCCCATCCTAGTCTGGGATATTAACCAGAGACCCAACACAATGCCTAGTAATTTGTTTCTAAGTTACACAGAAGTACCTGTGGGAAGCAACGTAAATTCAGTATTCAAGATGTTGAAGAAAAAAAATTCTAACAAAGTTCAAGGGGTTAGGAGAGTGGGTGTACTCAGAACAAGGGACTTTCCATCCTCTGTATAATCCTTAACGGAGGCACAAGCGTCCCTGAGGGGTGATGGGGCACACTGGTGGCCTTCTGGAGTGAGAGAACACGTATTTAGGGCCTCCATTCTACTAGGACAATGTGAAATTACGGTTGCGAATGCTTTCTACTCGAGAAAGTGCTTACAAATACATTGATTTCCACAACATTCCCGAAAAGTCAATAATGATAGCACTTAGCCTTGTTAAAGAAACTGGGACTCGGAGATGAAAGACCTGGGGGAAGGGGCGGGGCTAGAACTCACCTGAAACCAGCTGAGTTCCCGAGGGCCTGCCCACTAGCCTTGTTTTGCAAAACAAAAGGAGCAAGACTCTGGGGACCTCTTTTCTCAAGTCGACTGAAAACCTCTAGGCTGGGCACCGGGTCTGGAAATGTGCAGTTCTGGGTTCCGAGCTAGCGTCAGTGGGGTTCCTGGACGTGACAGATACCCACTAAGATGTCTGAGTGTAAACTTACATATATATATACGTATATATACATATATGTGTGTATGCACACGCGTACAAACACGTGTGTATGCATGCATACTCTACTGTCGTCTGTAACAGTGGAACAATAGCATGTGCCTCACACAGGGACTTGCGCGTGATTAAATACAGCGGTTAGTGTACAACTATGCCTGGCACCTAAAGAAAGTCCCTTACCTTTTTCTTTTTTTGTACCGGTTGCTACCTTCTACCTCCTTTTTCTCCTCTCTTTCAGGTCTTTCTCAGTTTTTACCCTGTAGCACCCGACGGAGCATTACAGACCAACAGTCGTCCCTAGAGTAGGAAACCCCCATTTCCCCCATTCTACTCATACGAGGGAGTTTGTGACCAATTCCTGACACCCTGAGCTCTAGGCAGATCCGAAAGTGAGCTCACGTTAGTTCTTTCCCCCTGGGCTTCCTTCGTGTGGATTCGGAGGGGTTTTTGTTGGCTTCAGCAGCGCCACTTTCTCTTTTAAGGATCTTGAAAGTGTTTTCGCTGAGGGACTCAGATGGGAGGCGTCGTCGCCTCCGCCGGTCCCAGGCCCTGGCTGAACCACTTCCTCCCCTCATCTGAATGCATCGCCACCCTCGGGCGGGGAGTGTGGGAATCGCTGCTGCCCGCGGCTGTGTGGGCGGAGGGCCTCGCTGGAATCCGCCACCCACCCGGCGCTGCCCGGCGCAGGATCGGGAGACTTAACAGCCAGGCTGGTCTCCACGGCGGACCTGGAAAAGGGAGAGGAATTACAAGTGGCTCTGCGCTCGCAGCGAGCACAAAGAAGGGATTATGGTGCTGCTGGTGAAAGGGGGCGAGCGGCTGATAATGCGCCCCTGTAACCTCAATCATTCCTCTCGTGCCTTTGAAGATTTCCCCGGGGCCAGCGCAGGAAAACCGCCGGGATCCGGGGACCCGCAGCGTGAAGCTGCTCACTCCTCCCGCCCCATCCCCCTGCACCGAGCTGCGGGTATTCTGTACCCCGGCATCCAGGCTTCCCCAAACTCCGAATTCGAGGAGAGGGTGCCGGGTCCAACCCCTGTTTTGACGTTGTTGTTTTTCTGTTTTTGAATGCCTGTGTTGACTGGCAGCCACTCTGTTGAAAGAACCCCTCAGTGGTTCTCAGTCTTCCTAATGCCCCACCCTTTAATCCATCCAGTTCCTCATGTTGTGGTGACCCCCAACCATAAAATTATTTTTGTTGCTATTTCATAGCTGTAATTTTCTACTGTTATGAGCCATAATGTAAACATTGCGCTTTTCCACAGGCGACGACACCATGGGGGTCGGGACCCACGGGTTGAGAACTGCTGTTTTAGCGGCTGTTTCTGTAAAAGGTAGAGAGTAGGTGCAGGTCCTGTTAATCCGGTGGGATAATGATTTCACTCTGTTGTGACCTTTGCAGGTGGCTTGCCTGAAAAAGAAAGTGTTTGGTGCTAGGCCTAGTAGGAACATGATCTATCATTTTACAGGGCTTAGCTGAGAAAATAATTGTTAAGTAGTGCTGGGATTAGAATCTGGGTCTGGTTTTCTGTTATACACCCATGAAAATGAACAGATTTGAAGCCTGGCCACTAGAACTGCACAAGCACAGCTCCTTTCTTCTTTTCTCCTTGGGTTTTCCTGTTGTCTGGGATCATCTGCAACTCCTGGGCTCTAATGATCCTCCTGCCTCAGCCTCCTTTTTAGCTGAGGCCCCAAGCAGGAGCCACAGCTGAAGAAGCACCAGGTCCTTTTGTGCCCTTGTCAATATCAGTCGTTGAGTGAGATGCTGTCTCTGGGTAGGGGTGGATGGGAGAGAGAGAAGGGGTGTGTTAGCTTTTATGTGAGACGCGCAAGGTTTTGCTTGACATTCTCAGTGTCCGAGTGGGACAACGAAATTATAACTTCCTGTTAATCACTAGATTCCAGGAGGTCCTGAGAGGAGTGCCGAGATGAGAAGCTGTGGGCAGCAAGGGGTGGGACAAGGAGGAGGCCAGGAAAGGTCAAGGCTACCTGCTGAGGGCTTGGTAGATCCTGCCACCCATCCACACCTGTACCTCAAGCCAAGACTGGAGTACTCCTACCTTAGGCTAGGTAGGTATCCAACTAGGCACAATCATGTTATTTGCTACCCTAAAACCAGCTGAACCCAAAAAAAAGCCAGGAAGTCATCCTTTAGGACTGACAGACATTAAATCTATTCTTTGGTATAGCCAAAAATAAAATGTCATTTTGTGGAACTTTCTATCTAATTCATTTTCCCCTGTTGGTGACTATTGAGAAGTCAGCAGAAAACTGAGTTTCAGACCTCAGAACTTGAATGAGCACCGATCCCTTTAGTTTGGACTTCTTCATATGGAAGGTGGGGGAAATTCATTGATGAACCAAAAATGATTAAACGAACAGGCAGACACCACGTGCCTGTAATCCCAACACTCAGGAGGCAGAGGCAGGGGGATCATGGTGAGCTTGAGGCCAGCCTAGGATACATACTGAGATTCTGTTTCAAAAACAAAACCTTCAAAGATAAAAGGATTGAACACACCTGTAATGCAGCAGTTACCAAGGCAGACACTGGGGATTTCAAATTCAAAGGAATTTACGTTCAAAAGTGGGAAGTAAGTAGTAAGTGAGAGACAAAGACTTCCATGGAATGGAAGTCTTATGCTAGAAGTTACCAGGTCTACAGAGTGGAACAACAGGAAGAGGGCTATGGTTCTCAAGCACACCTGCACTCTATTCACTACCCCCCTGTTACTAACTCAGTGTCCATATTGGTTAGCACAGTTAGCAGATCATCTGCAGAGATATCACAGAACTTGTGTTCAGTAACCCTAACAGGGTACTCTGATGCTGGATTCTGGTGCTTTTGTCCCACACTTGACTTCTTTTCCTATCATCACAGGAAGAAGGCTACTTACGGTTAGTGTACTAAGTGTACAACTCTTACTACAGAATGTTATTATAACTTCTATTTTATTTTGTCATTCTTGTCACACATCTAACAACAAACTGTATAAAAATCAGAAGTGTGTTGTTATTTTAACAAATACCCGTAATAATCAACTTACAAAGAGATTGATTTGGGCTTCTGCTTTCAGGGATTTCAGTATGTGATGGTTCTGGACTCAGAGTGTGGCCATGCACCTTTGGGAGTGGGTGTACACAGAGCTGCTCACCTCATAGTCAGGATGTGAAAAAGAGAGGAAGTAAGAGGGCTGGGACTCAGTATCCCCTTTCAGGGCACACATTTAAGGACCTAAGATCTAGTACAGTCTCTTAAAGCTCTGTCTAGGCTCTCCTCTTAAAGGTCCTACTGACACCCAATAGCTCTATGGACTTTGAAACAACTCTCTACCACATGGCCCTTTGAGAACATTCCAGATCTAAATTTTAGCAGGAAGGATATATAAAGCACTTCTGTTGCCAACTAGAATGTTGGTTAGAATGTTAGAATAGTTTATCTTCAGGATGGCACCTGGGGAATGATTTGAGTTACTAGATAAACCAGCTGTTTTGTTTGTTTGTTTATTTGTTTTTTTCTTTCTTGTAACTCTATTTTTACTCAAAAGATGATTGGTAGAAAGATAGCTGTTAGGAAGACTTGGATGTTTTTTTTCTCAATAAAAGCACTGAGCCTTCCACTGAGGGAAATAACTGGTAATATTTTGTTACCAACAATGAAGTTTAAGCTTCCAAGTAAAAAATTAAATCGTAGAAAACTTTTATCTTTCACTATGAACTTGGTAGAGTCCCAGTGCTTTTTTTTTTAATTTTTGAATGAGGTCAGTGTTGAAATTAATGCCTTTGGTTTTACTGGTGTGATAACATATGTCAACATTTGGGAGATTAGCATAACTGAGAAAACTACTGTTTTCTAAATGACCAGTGCATAATGTTACAAAATCAGGAATGGATGAAAGATCCATTCCAGGTGTGGGCTGGCGATATAGTTTAATATCATAGGTTGAAAATGTCATAGACATGACTGATTTCAGATTTCACACTGCCACCAATGCCCTTCGGAAGCTTCTATATCAAATAAGAATATGTAACTATCTGGAAGGGCTAATATAGTACTTACTTTTCTAACCACAGAATTCTACAAGCCTAGATATTCTTTATTTACTTCAGCTAAAACAATGTGTCCCAGCAGGCTGCCCGGTGAAGGGTGTCCCAGCAGGCTGCCCGGTGAAGGAGCGATGGACAGATTCCAGATTCTTCTTCTTAGACTGGACATTAAAGAGAGCTGCAAAGCTATAAACCAATGCCACTTAAATAACCTTTTAGACAAATGAAATCTTTTTGCACAAGAGTAAATGATTTATATTACCTTGCAATGATATGTTTATTGTCATTTTAAATGAAGTAACAAATTGACTTGTTTTGCATTCCTTACATAGAAATATTAGTGAATATAACCCATATAAAATAAAATCTCTCTTTAAGTATAAAGGTCTTTAAAGGTCTTCAAAATGCTTGAAATAGGTTCTTCTCTGGGTGTCTCTTTTCCAGGAAAGAAGAGAAACGAAAAGGTTAAAAATGGGGAAGGGCTTGGAGAAATGAAAGGGTTAAAAATGGGGAAGGGCTTGTGTGTAAGGGGAAGAAAAGCCTGCCACACAGGTTTACAGAGATTATTAACTTAAATGAAAAATGCTCATGCGACTCTTTGGCATAGTGCCTGGCACATGGTGTGTGATGAACTACTGGTGAAAATCGGATTCTGTGAGGGCTGCACACTCATGGCTGGAGGCTTGCAGTGGGACACATACGTTTGGGGCTCATTGGCAGCTCTTCTAGGCCATTGAGTAGTGGGGTCTTTAATCACCTTTCTGTACGCTTTGGTTTTTCTTTCAAAAATTATGTTTCAAAGAACCACCTTTCAATTGTGGGTTTATACAGTTAAGTTTACCCTGCCAGCTCTGAGTTCCTACTTCTGTGCAGTAGTGAGAATAAGCTATGTGTCTGTCATAGACTTCTATAATGATCTGAGGTTGGGGGGGGGGGACCGTACATGAATGAAAGCAGTTAGAAAGATGTCCAGACTGAATGCACCGCCCTGGGCTTGCGCTGCTAGGAGGTTCAATATGCATCTAGTCAACGATCTCAGTCTTTACAAGTATACTAATAAGCTATGTTTGAGGGTGTACGCCTGCAATCCCAGCACCATGGAGGCTGAGATGAGGGCTGTGAGTTCAAAGAGAGTCTGGGCTACACAGAGAGACCCAGTTTCAAACACCAATAACAATAAATATACCACTGTGTCCCACTGAGTGGCCGAGTTAGAAGATGCAATCTCAAGAGTCGAGAAACTTTTCCCTGACTTCAGGCCACCAATGTCCTACTCAAAACATAATCTTGGAAAAATTCCTGGAATCTCTGAGTATCTTTCATGTCTTTCACTTGCTTTCTAGAGCCTACGAGCATGAAGATGTGACTACAGTCACTGCCCTTAAGGAATGTATGATTCAAGTTTTAACAAATTAGGGAAATAAAATACCTTATTTTTTTATTTATGTAGATATGGGCTTGTTTGTGTATTTGCATGTGCACATGGGTGTTCCCAGATGCAGAAGAGAATGTCAGATCCCCTGGGGGTAGAGTTATTGTGGTTGTGAGCTACCCAGTGTCAGCACTGAGGACTGAACTCAGGTCCTCTACAAGAACAGCAGTTGCTCTTAACCTCTGAACCCTTCTGTCTTTCCAGGGCACACCCCTTAAGCATAAGACCTCCCACCAGGCTCTACCTCCCAATGCTGCCAAGCAGAGAACTAAGCCTTTAACATGTGGGCCTTTGGGGAATGCATGCACCTGAAGACCAGCAGTCTTCAGCTGGTTAGGCTCATCCTTCACCTCCCACAGCTTCAAAACTTAAGCTCCTCCATGGAGCAGCTGAATAAAAATTTATTGGGGTGAGGTTCAAGCATCATGGTTGACATTTTTACCTTTCTCCAGATGATTCCAGGTTCACCTGGAGTTGACAACTACTAGTAAACAAAATTTGCTGCTACCCTGGACCCCAGCCCATTATTACTTCCAGACACAATTGCCATTCTGTCCCTACCTTTGTTCCCAATCCCTGTTTCTATGAAACATCCTCTTTCAACTGTATTTTTTATCAAGTTTATTGATGCAACATTGATTTGGTTGTTACGGCGGGGTCAGTGTTAGGAAGAATTCTTTCTCTTCCTAATGTGGATCTCAGCAGCACTGCACCCAAGATCTCATGACCATTGCCGTTTAAGGCATAGAAGGTCATGCTTGTTCCTAGGTTCTCAAGATCAAACACTCGCTGTTCTTGTCCTTGAATTGACAGCCACTCTATTGCCTGTGTTCACGTGCTTCAGCAAAGAATGATAGTGCACGCCTACAGTCCTAGCTTCTCTGGAGGCTGAGGTAAGGGTAATCAGTCAGTCAGTCAATCAATAAATAAATCAGTCTGCGGTTGGCAAGATGACTTAATGGGTACAGACACCACGGCATCAATATGAGTTTGATGCTCACATAGTGGAAGGAGCTGACTCCTGCTAGTTGTCCTCTGACCTACACACACACACACACACACACACACACACACACACACACACACACACAAATGTATATAATAGCAATAAAATACTTAAACTGCATCTCTATCTTCTTAGTAGATAATGCAGAGACAGAAAGCTTTCACAAACAGTTCTTTTTCCACCTTGTTATTCTACTGAGGATTGAACATAGTGCCTTGGATGTGCCATGCATGTCCCCTGATACTGAACTACACTCCCAGGCCTGCAAGCAATAGGGCTTTTGTTTATTTTACCAGAGCAAAACTGCTCTGAATTGAACCAGGGTTTGGTAACTACAGCACACAATAACTGGAGACCCCCCAATAAGCAAGACATCTGCATGAATAGGAAGGCAAAAGATGGTGGATTAGTGTCGGGGGAATATGCTCAAAGTACATTGTAGGTATATGAAAATGTTCTCATGAAACCCAACACAATATGCAATGGGTATGCACCAATAAAAACATCTCTTAAGACGGACAGCCCCAGGAGTCGTACAGCAGCATTCCGTCTCTCTGATTATTCCACTACTTTCTACAATCCTTTTCCCACGAGTGAGGCTGATGGAGCACCTTCTCCTTATCTTCTCCAGGTAGACAGATCCAGCAGGCACACAGAACGATGGGCAATTTAGTGTATATTTTTGGCTGAGTGTAAAAGGGAACATACGATTTCGTGGTCAGTTTATTTTCACCTCGTTCATTCTCAGGAGTCCACAGCTTTCGCCTCATTGACTTTCTGTGCTCATTGAGTTGAAGGCTGCTCTCTGTTTGTGGGAGCTTGCTTGACGCCCTCTCCAGGCATCTTTCCACTGCCTTGGCAACTCTCTGCTTTCGGCTTGAACTAGTTCAAGCTAATTTCAGTGGCATACCTCCTCAACATGACACTTGTCGATGTGCTGTAATCTCTACAGTCTTCTGCTATCTGTGGTGTAATGTGAGAGGATCATACAGCTTATTCTAGTCTAGCTCCTCCACTAAACACATAGACACCAAAGGCTAGTGAGGCTAAAAAGCTTGCCTAGGGTCACACCACACAGCAGAGGTAGACAAGAAGGAATGGAGGAGGAAAGGGGTGGAGGGAGGAGAAAGAGAGAGGAGACGAAGAGAGAAAGGAAGAGAAGGGAAAAGGAGGGAAGGGGAAAGGGTGGGAAGATAGGAGACAATAGAGATAAACTATATCAATTAAGATGCTTTTGGCAGTAACAACATTCAATCCAAAGTGACTTTAAAAAATAATGGCATCTAGTATTGCACACACAAGGAAGTTCTGAGTCAAGCAGCCTCCTGGTATAAAGATTCAGGCTCTGGCTCCACGTCTCCAGGACTCCTCACTAAACCCATCATCCGCACTTGTCACCTCTCTGTTTTTAGTTCTGAGATGGCCTCCCACCCACCCACAGCAGCAGGCTTAACACTACTTTGGCTGCATGGATAGCGAGCAGAGAGGAAAATCCTCCCCACAGCTGATTTGGTCAACTTCTATCCAATGCATACTCCAAAGCAGAGTGGCTACAACAGGCCTGTGTTCCTAAGACAATCCTAAGCAAACAGTGTGATTCTTAGAGAGCTGGCATTATCTGTCTTGGGAAATAGGGATGGGATCATTTCCCATATGTCACCTGAGTTTAATCGGGGGCAGGCGGGCAGGGGGGGAGGAGGTTGGTCAGGATTCCATTGGGAAGAAGGTTGGAGGAGTGGGTCACTCTATCCCAGGGACCTTTGGCACAAAACCACATGTGGTAGAGAGTAGATGACATGCTGTTATTTCTGCTTATCACAGCCTGGTGACCTTTGGGATTAACATGTGTTGAATTTGAACCCGTGTTGGAAGGAAGGGGGTGAAATGGAGGAGGAAACAGGGCCAGCCTTTCCAGTCTGTGGAAATTCTACTTCATGCTGATAGTGGCCAGGACAGAAGAAAGATGAGAAAGCTCCCAGGTCCAACTTGTATGCCTGAGGCATGAGCTGGGTGAAAACTTTAGTTTGAGTGGGAACCATTGCTACCCAGAAGGACTTTTTGGGGGCTAGCATAGACCTGAAGGAAGATTAAGGACTCCACTAGGTAATTCTCCCCTTGAATTATCCAAAATCTGCTGCTTCCAAGATTCTGTCTTTCTCAGGGGGAAGTTGGCAAGATGTGCCTCCATTAGAGTGATAAGACTCCCTGTCTACCATGTGCTTGCTGTTTTCTTGGGTTGTGCCTTCCCTCTTCATTCCGAAGGTTTTATTTATTGCCTTGCACAAGGCTAGTCTCAGGACAGAGTTCCCTCCTGCTATGAGGCACTGTTTCGACTTTAGGCCATTCTGGAACTTTTTGCTATTCTAAACACAACCATTTCATGTTTGCATTGCATTGCATTGTCCTTGTCCTCCACTGCTCCACTGGGTGTGTTTGGTGGGGAATTCTTTGAGGTTTGCAGAGAGCATTTCAGAGAAACATGTAGTTAGATAAGAGCCCAGCACTCAGGGATCCTTTTTAAAGCATTGCCATCTCCACATTAATCATCCTGTTTCTGAGGTGCAGACAAAAGCTTCACAGCTTTTCTGCTGGGTCCGGGGAGGGTCTGTTTCTAGGAGTGCTCCTCCAGTCTGGAGAGGCTTCGGGCTGAGTTGTGGGGGAGTGGTGTGGAAAAGCTTTTGGCTCCAGAATTACAATAAGGATTTGAATCAAGAGAGCCCACAAAGATTCTGCCCATAAAGCTGTTCCACTCTCAGTTTCTTTTTTGGGAAGTGAGGCCCCAAGCATTAATGTTGTACCCCTACAGAATGCATTTTAGCAGTGGAGTACACAAAAAGGGGAGACTTGGAAAGTTCTCCCCTCCCCCAGCGCCCCACTCCGAACATAAAACTTAGTTGAATTCTCAGGGGTTTGAGGTATGTATGCTGAGTACTTGTGGTACTATTTTCTTTTTAATTTTTAAAAATATTTTAACTTATATGTGTGTGCTTGCACTAACATACATGAGCACATGCATATGAGTGCATGTATGGTACAAGTGCACAAGGACACCAGAGGTGTTAAAGGTGGTTGTGAGCTGCCCAAGGTGGATGCTGGGAATAGAACTCTGGCCCTCTGGAAAATCAGTAAGTGGTCTCCACTACTGGTCCATCTTCCACTTCCATGATACTGCTCCACTTCCATGATACTGCTCCACTTCCATGATACTGCTTTAGGAGCTGGAATGTTCTCCCATCTTCTTAGGCTTGTTGGAAGAACTTGCTTGCTTCCTTTTCCCCATCAGCTTCTTTCTGGCTGATGTTTTCTTTTCTCAGCTTCCTCCATCTAGCCCCATGTCCTAGAATCAGTCCTGAAGGTGAGAAGACTCAGCAGCATTGCATGAATGAAATTAAAAGCCTCTATAGACTCAAGATGCCACACAGTGCGATGTCTGCTAACCTTTCAGCACCCAGTGTCCTTCGTTGGCCTCCAGCTCTGCAATGATCCCTGACTTCCTGCGTGCCCTCCAGTCACTACAACCCCAGCCTTACCCTGTGCTTCTCCATCCATCCACAGCCACTGGCCTGTTCTGCTGCCTCTTCCTTTAATAGCCTTGACTAAGCCATGTTCTTCCCTGAGCCCCAGCCTGTTGGATGGATTTCTTCACACCACTGTGGTGACTTCTGCTGGCCTCCCTGAGGATCACTCACATCACCTACTCATGGTCTCGGGGTCTGCTGGTTTATGGTCCCCGAGGGTATGTCTGGATTTGTCACCATATGGATGGCGTTCTGCATCCTGCCCGAAAGGCAAGGCCCTTTGGTACAGTATCTCAAGTCAATGGTTAAAATATAAGGGCTATCCGCACCTAGCCAGGAGTGCCGTGATGCAAGAGATCCAGACATCCCACCAAGCCTTGTCTGGGGACTCAATGCAGAATGCTTTATATAGTTATTCTCATTATGTTTTGAAAATGTGTGTAGATGCTTCTGTATCTAATTTAATTAGAGAGAGCTCTATTTAAAAGCATGACTGAATTCATGACAGCTTTTTGTCACTCTGAATCTTCTCCATTGATCAATGGGTGACGAAAATACAAGCATAGCGCAGCCAATGTGGAGCCTGAGCTGGGCTGTGTTGATAGTCATTTCTCTCACTCACCACCCTCAGAGTTGGCGACTTCCTTGGGTTGCAGAGCTCCAGAGAAACAATTTATTCTGGACTGGTGTGATGGCTCAGTGGGTTAAAGGGCTTGTCATGCAAACCCGATGACCTGATTCAATCTCCAGATCCATGGCAGAAGGAGACAATTGGCTATGGACTTCCACATGCATGCCATGGTCTCACACACACACACATGTCTTTCTACATTAAATGCAAATCATGCTGGAAATTTTCCTACAGCTACAATGGGTGTCAGGGTGAACCCCTGCTGAACAAATGCCACAGCTACCTACAGAATTTGTTTGCCCTGTCCTGAGTTAGGATGTGTGTCACAGATGCCTCCTGGTGAGATTTCCAGGGAGGGACAACAGTCTCTTCCTTGAGCTGCTATTGACTGGAAGTAACCCTTCCAAAGCCTGCTGCATGGATGCCTGGTCTCTGGCCTATGGTGCTGTTGAGTGGAATCTTTGAAAGTAGGGAGGCCATCAATGGCATGTCCATGAGATCCTTCCTCTCTCTAGTTTTGCCTCCTGAGTACTATGAGGTAGACAGGCCTCTGATGATGTCCTGTGCCACCACGGGCTCAAAGCTACAGGACTAAGCAACAACAGATCAAAGCCTCAAACCATGCTCTACAATACTCCATTTCTTCCTTTTAGTTAGTTGATCCTGTCACATATTTTGCCGCAGTGACCAAAACTCTGAGATAACATATGAACCTCTTATTGACTGTTCGTATCATTGAAGGTCAATGGAGGACAGGAATTCTAGAGATTTGTATCACACATGAGGGACCTACCTTGTTCTAGTTAATCTTAGGTACAAATCCAGCTCCTAAGGTATCCTGTGTGAGCATCCACCTGAGTATCCCACTGCTTAGGAATAAAGAGAAGGAAAACGCAGCTGGGACAAAGAACTTCCAAGCTAATATTTTGCCAAAATTAACCCAGGTTGGACAAGACAGCAAATTCTTGTTGGAAACTAGGATTCCTTTCGATCACCCCTCCCCTCCCTTCCCCTCCATTCTCTTTCCCTCTTCTCTTCTCTCCTCTCCCCTCCCCTCCCTTCTCTTTCCCTCCTCTCCCTTCTCCCTTCCCCTCTCTTTCTCTCCCTTCTTTTCCCCTCCTCTCCTCTCCCTTCCCCTTCCTTCCCCTCCCTTCTTTTTCCCTCTTCTCTCCTCTCCCCTCCCCTCTATTCCCCTCCCTTCTCTTTCCCTCTTCTCTCCTCTCCCCTCCCCTCCCTTCCCTTACTCTCTCCCCTCCCTTTCCCTGCCCTCCCCTCCTCTCTTCTCTTCTGTTGCATTTCTCATATGTGCAGCATCTGTGGTACTAGGTCTCATGGGGAAATCTGTCACTTTGGGGCTGAATGACACTTGGCTCTGAACTCAGAATAACCATTACCTTCCAATGGCCCTCGGAATTTACTGTTGTGGCTCAAGGCTACAACAGAGGAGAGAGTGGAGGAAAGGGCAGAATTTCAGAAACATCCTTTAGTGCCAGAACACTGGAAGTCTCCCTGCTTCTTCTCTCAGGCCCTGAAAGCTGCTGAAGTGAGCTGTTTGCCTGTCCTGTCTCCTTAATGGGGATAGGGGGATTTATATAAATGGAGTGTGTGTCTGAGAACCAAATACCCCATGGGAAAGATGTGCCACAGAGAGCTTGGTAAGACCATTTCATTGGCACTTGGCTAGCCCATGCTGGCTCACAAAGAAAGTGCATGAGAGCTAGCTTTTTGGGGAAGTCATAGGCAGCAGGCAACATAGGAACCTTGGGGGTGGCACCCATCCCCTGTGTGCTTGAGGAGAAAACTTAAGATTGGGGACTGCTGTCATAACCAGGTCCCCTTGCTCCTGCCTGTTAGAAGTACCTGATCATATGCCAAAACTAGAACTCTGTGCCTTCTTGTGCACTGTGGGAACAGCCAGAAAAAAGAAATGATACCAGTTATTGTCATGGCAATAACAACTCCCCCCTAAATATCAGTGGAGGGGCTTACCCAGAGGTAGAGACAGTGTTTTGTGCTATGGATTCCCATACAGTAAAGACAGTCATGGCACATACCTCTGTGCAGCCTGTGGTTTGAAGGAAAGTACAGGGTGGTGGGAAGTAAATAAATACATATGTAATTACATATTCTGAGAAGGAAATGCAGTGAGCACAGGGAAGGTAGAGGAGTGCTTTTAGACAGCATGGGAAAATCATTTACAAGGAAGTGGTGTTCAGTACTTAGTTACAAGGGATGAGAAGACACCAACCTATGCCTGGGTGTGGGGTGAGAGTGATTTGGCCTGAGGAAAAACTAAGTTCAAATGTCCTGGGGTAGGAAAGCTCTTTCTTCTGTGAGAACTTTAGTAACCTTCTATGAGAACAAGTCAGAGGAGTTACCTCTTCCTGATGTTAGTCAGTGGTGAGAGAATTGTCCACATGAACATGGATTAATTGAGTAACTGAATTTAACTAGTAATCATGAGCTTAGTCAAAAGTTATTATATCAAATGTAGGTACAGATCATCCAGAGCCTCCCTAAACAGGCTGACCTTGATTTTTGATGCCACCTTTTCTATTAAGACTTCCAGTAGTGTTGTGATTTTTTTTTGATACCAAATGGAATTATATTCTTTATCATGGCACGTGCCTTAAAAACTGGGAGAAAGCTATATTCTCAGTTGGAGAGAAAGACTAGGAAGAGGATGCCCCAGGAAAACAAAACAGAGAGTCCGGGCAGAGATAAGTCTCTTACGTGCACAATCCCAGGTTCTGGTCAAGAAAACCCTGAGATCAGAGACTGGTCTTAATGTAAGATAAGCTGGCAGGAGGCAGAGAGGACGGCTGTTGGGGGGTGGTGGAGAATGAGGCTGGGAAGAGCTGAAGGAACCGGATTTGGAGGGTCCATGTTATTCTGAAAAGAACTGTAGTTGAGCAGGACTTTTATTCAAGGCCAGAGACAGATGCTAGGAAGCATCTCTATGCTTACAAGTATCTGAGCATCACACGGTGACAAATGCAAAGTTGCCAAGGATCTTTCTAGAGTCTTCCAAGTTTACCAGGCAGGGAAGGGACCCTGAGTCTTAAACTTTGTCTATTTCCTAGTCTCTGTGTGTGCATATGGCTCTCCGTCATCTGTGAGTACAGGGTCCCTATTCAAGGCCACACAACAGAGACAAAAAGGTGAAAGTTACGTTCTGTGGTGAGCCTCTGCTGTGGTGATAGGGAGACACTGAAGAATCAGACAGGCCAAAGCTAAGTGTCAGATAGGCTACCAGGTCAGAACTGGAATGTGGCACTGGGAACGGTTAGTGAGTGAGATTCGTCGTCTGCCTCAGCTGACTGAGCGCTTTGTTTGGCTCCCTCTATAAGAAGGAAACCCGTCCCTATTACTAATTGCACTGTGATAGGTAAGCCTCAGGCTTCACAAATACAATGCATGTAACGTTCATTTGGCGAATGAATGGATGGATGAATAAATAAACAAATAAATCTGAAAAATAAGCCTTTTCATCTCCAGTCTAGCCTCATCTAAGAAGAGCAATAGTAGGAATTACCTAAAGGCTTATGACCATGGAGAACTGTCTCCACAGCCCAGCCTATGCCGGCCCCGGCGTCCTTGGCTACCCCCAACAGTGAATCAGCCCCTATCCTTCCCTGCTTATGATTGGAATTTGCTGTTATACCTATGATATTTCTACATAGACCCCCAAACTCTTAGCTCTGCCTTTTCTGTTATTCCTCTGGAAACATAGGCCCTCAAGTCATAGCTCAGTCCCTTGCTGATTTGTGAGGCAATTGCTTCAAGAAAAACCTCACTGCAGTGGGTGATCCCGCCTGGGAAGGCGGGCTTCAAGTGCTGACTTTTCTAGAGAAAAAGCACCCTGAGTGTGCACTTTGCATAGACGCCGAGGATGACCCTGGGGGGACTGCGACAACTAAGAGCAGGAAGGTGGCCTTTATCCAGTCAGAAAGGAAGACTTGGTGATCCACGGCGCATGCTCAGGGAGCATGCTCAGAGCATTTGGAGGAAACACTCTGGGAAGAAGGCAGGGACTGAGCGTTAACCGTTGAGACCCTCAAAGGCTGCTGGCAGGATGCTGAGACCCTCAAAGGCAACCAGCTGCTGGCGGGATGCTCAAGGAAGAGGTTCCTTCACAGGGCGGGCTGTGGGGATGTGTCCAGTGCAAGTGCTCTGCTTGCCCTTTGCCCTGGATCAGATTTCTGAGGCCTTGTTCCAGTTTGGTTTTCTTTTAATCACTTTATTTTATTTTCTGTTTCTTCCTGGTGTGTTTTGAGAATAAGACTTACGTGAGAGCCTAGGCCCATTACCTAGCCTGTGTGAGTGCACACATGCCCCACAATATTTTCCACAGCACAAGAAATAAGTAATTTTTTAATATCAAGTACATCTTGGAAATAAACACAGAGTGAAAATTCATGATTTTTTTCATATTACCTAAAATGCCATTTAAACCATAAACCACAAGTGAGTAGCTGGGTATGGTGGCCCATACTTATATAATCCCAGTACGTGGGAGGCTGAGACAGGAGGATAGCTGTGAGTTTGAGGTCAGCCTGGGCTACATGGTGAGTTTCAAGCCAGTAGGACTCTGTCTCTAAAATCAAACAGGACCAATGAGATGACTCAGTGAGTTAAGATACTTGCCTCACAAGCCCAGTGAGCTGAGTCTGATCTTTGGAATTCATGTAAAGATGGAAGGGTAGACCCCACAAAGTTGTCCTTTGACTTCCACATGCATGAAGTGGTGGTGTGTGCCTATACTCACATATACACATCTCTCTCTGACACACACACACATACACATGCATGCAAATAATAATAAATTAAATTTTAAATTGAAATTAATAAAAAACAAACAAAGCAAGGAGTGTCAAATCATTGGGTTAATTGCCCTCTACTAGAACATATACGAAACTTTCAGCTATCTTGGGCTTGACCAGGGCACACCTTACCACATATTCTCTACTCTGATACTGTTCAACAGGGGTTATTTTCTTGCTCTTAATTGAGAAAGATCTAGATTGGAATTACATCATGACAGCATGGCTGAATGGTAGAAAAAGTGACTCTAATTTACTTTTGTGTCCTAATTTAGTGGAGAACAGTGTGGCTGGCTCTGAGGAAGCTGAAGATGTAGCAGTCAGCCTTCTATTACTGTAATAAAAAAGCCAAGATAATCAGACTGTAAAGAAGAAAGGTTATAATGAATCACAGATTTGAGGATTTGGTTTGTGGTTATATGGATTCATTGCTTTTCAATCTGTGCCAAGACAAGACATTGTAGGAGTACTTTTTTGACTACTTTATTGGGTTCTTAAAACTAGCACCCTTCCAAGCCTTTTTCCACCCCAATCCATTCCAACCCCACAACACTAGATAGAAGAGAAAGTAGGTTAGAGGGGAAAGGGGATGTAGGCCTCTTTAGACTACTTCTTACTGATTATGGGTTTGGGGTTCCCAGGGGCACGTCCAATCTTTTTGTCAGAATATCCAGCAATTCAGCAAGCCAGCAATAACAAACACAGCAGCAGGAACCAGCAGCAGCAGCAGGGACTGGCAGCAGGCAGCAGCATGGAGAGCAACAGCTCTCTCGGGGCTCTCCTATTTTTACCATAACCAGAGTCCCCAAAATTGAACTATCTGTAGCTGGCAAAAATCACACTCCTCCTAGAGCACTAGACAATCATAGCTAACAGTTGTGGACAAACTGAAGCAGCCCCATATCCCACGCCTAGGATTAAAACAAAGACACATTCACATAATATAACTGGGTTTTTTTTTTAAGAAACCAAAATTTCTCACACAGCACATTATGGCTGGGAGGTATAAGAGATCAGGAGGAAGAGTCTGGAATCTCACGGACAACATAAGACCTCCCTCCAGTCCCCGCTCTTAGGATCTTTCCTACCTCCCAATAGTGCTGTGCTGAGGTACAAGCCTTTATCATGTGGGTCTGCAGGAGACACTCAAAATCCAAGCCAGAGCACCTTCACTTTGCTTATGTAAAACACCTACACCTACTGCGCAGCCACTGCTTCTCAACACAAGGACAGTTATTAGTCTGCAAGCATGTCTGTGACCTTAGCTCTGACCCTATGCACTGTGTTTCCACAGTGAGGGTCCTAAACATCTGAAAAGACAGACTGTGCTCAAACTGTTCCTGCTACTCTCTGTTTCCACCTTCATATATGCATAGTTCTCTGACCCAGTGCCACCGCATGCTGTTTCTACCTCACTTAGTCTTCACCAATCCTAACATACTTGATTTGCTTGTTAAACATTTCAAATGGGTCTTGAGTTGTGACTCAGTGGAATATGGTGATTCTGTCCCTTAGCCCCGAAGAAGCCTGAAATACAATCAAATGATGCAGCTAGTATTTTTGTATATGCCGAACTCTTAATATTTAAAGATATATCTGAAAATCATAAGCGCACATATTTTCATGTAAATTTAAGACTTTTTTTCTTGTGAAAATTGTCAGAATCAAAATGGAGTTGCTCATGTTCAACCCTAGCACAAAACCAAACTGCAGCAGGTTGTAAAGCTGGGGAATCTCACGCACTTGTGTCTGTCAGAGAGATATATCATGGAAGACTGTGGTAGGATTTCAGCCTCATAAAGAAAACACATCTGAAGACATCAACTAATGTCCTTTTTACTAATCCTTGTATCCAAGAGTTACTGAACCTACACAGCCTTCTTTATACTATCTTTCCAAGTTTACCTCCTGCTCTGCAACCATACCACACATCCTATGCCAGTTGTATTTCCATTGTGACACTCTGTCACTTCTGAATAAGTTCATTCATCTTTGGAGAGTCTTTGTGCCTCCTCTTTAGGTGGACAGTCCCTAAAATAGTGTTTGTCTTTGAAAGGTTTATGAATATGCATTTTCATTTTCAGTCAGGCAGGTTGGACCATACTGTTGCAGAATATTGGTTCACATTGTGAACCCTGAGATTGTAAATTGAAAAATCTTTTTCTATTGTGGCTCAGTCTTTAATCCAAGAACTCTTTTTATTTATTGTAAACAAGAACTTTTGGTGTGGCTCAGCCCTAGCACACACCTTTAATCCAAGAGCTTTCTATACACAGGATTAAACAAAGTTAATACTAGGTCAAGAGGAGGAGCAAGAATACACCTGACAAGGATTGAACAGAAAGGAGGGACATTGGGCTGGAGGGTATTTAAGACAGTATGGAGTAGGAGTTGGAAGGTTTTCTCCTTCATCATATCAATGACTCCTGGTCTTAGGATACACAGAATCCCAGAGGGATACTAGCAAACAAAAGCTATAGCTTTGGTCCTAATTATAAAAGGCCTAAGGAAAGAGTCCAGGAAGATGATGATACTGTTGTTTGTTACCAACTTGGGAACTCAAGCGGCCAACGTTGTACGAAGACTATGTTGTTGACAACCTAGAGATTGCCAAGAGAAGACATTTGCTCATTCTGAGATTCCAGCAAAAGGCCTGAGTTCAGTTAAATGATGATACAAATAGCTCTGCAAACATAGCACTGTTTGAACACCTCTCTAAAGGATATGGTGGCATTTGTTTGTTTGTTTGTTGCCTGATAGCTTCTGGTTTGAAAGGTTAACTTGTCAGGTGGGTGTCTACTGACCACCTGCCCCTAACTTGCCTCTCAGGTAGGACAGGATGTCATTTGATGGTTAGAGGGGATCTGTTATCACCCCTAAAACGATAACCCATGTGTTCCATTCAAAACCTGGATGACAATCATATTCTATTCTATTTTACAAAATTTCCCTTTAAAAGTTATTACCCTAAGTCCTCTCCTCTCACACCTCTCTCTCTCTCTCTCTCTCTCTCTCTCTCTCTCTCTCTCTCTGTCTCCATGCACACATGCATGCACATGCATGTGCATACTGTATGAAAGTCAGAGGACAACTTGTGGGGGTCATTTATTTCTTTTCATCATGTGAGTCTCAAAAAATTGAACTTGGATTGTCAAGCTTGATGGCAGGTTCTTTACCCACTGAACCATCTTCCCAGCCAGAAATTACCCATTTTAAAAACAGATAACCATTCTGGCCACTAAATAGTAGACTGAGTAATGTTAAAGAAAATACCATCTACACAATGCTTCAACCGTTTAATATAGTTCCTTATGTTGTGGTGACCTCAACCATAAAATTATTTCGTTGCTACTTCGTAACTGTAATTTTGCTAGTGTTATGTACTGTAATGTAAATATCTGATATGCAACTTTCAGAGGGGTTGTGACCCACAGGTTCTACACCATTTGGGTTTTTTTTTAAGTTTTAACAATCTCTTAAGCATTAAGTTGTATGTCTAAGTCTTGATTTTGTACTCATGTTCTGAGTTGTTTAAACCCATCATGAATTTGGAGGCTATAGGCTGAAAAGGCAGGGTGCCTCTAGAACTCAGAACATCAGCTGTAGTCAAATGACTTTCTTTTCAGCCCTCAGAGTGGAATCCTAAGATGCCTAGGAACCACTTGGCAATTCAACTAGAGAGAGGGCACATCTTTGATAACACTTTGAATGCTGAAAAAGAGGAGAATAGAGAAGAGGGTGGTACTGGTGCTAGAGGGCCTTTGAAAAATGTAAGACTGCCCTTTCCCTGACCACTAGAATTTAGACAATCAGCCATTTTGTTATATACTGTTGATTGTACTTCTGTAATATTGTTCAATGTAATTCTTTAAAGCATTTGTTAAAATGAATTATGTACATCAGAAGTAAAGCAGTTGCAAATGAGAGGGGAGGGAGAGAGGGAGGGAGAGAAGGAGGGAGAGAGGGAGGGAATGAGAGTATGACTGTGTGTCCCTGGGAAGGACTTAGACACCATTGCATCATGGAGCTATTCAACAAACCAGTGGGGGCTGGCCTTGAACTCATGATCCTTTTGCCTCAGCCTCTCAAGTGCTGGGCTTCTGGCATAGGTCACGACTCTGTTTTGTTTTGTTTTTCTTTAAAGGCTCATACATCTCCTGAATGACATTTTAAGTATTTGGCTTATGCTGTTCAGTGTTCTTTAGCATTCAGTCAACATAAAACAAAACAAACCAAAAACCAAGAAAAAAAACCCACAATCTTTACCTCAAAGAAAGTAAGTAATAATTTATTCTGGAGCCAGATATGAGTGACCAAGGCCTAGGAACACAGAATTAGGTTACCCCAAATAGTGTGTTCAAATGTGGCCACAGTTTCATGAAGCTTTTACAGTAACAGGACAAAGAACATTATAAACCCAGAATAGCTAACTCAATCCTGTACAATAAAAAAAATCTGGAGGTATCACCATCCCAGATTTCAAGCTGTACTACAGAGCAATAGTAATAAAAAACAGCATGATACTGGTATAGAAACAGACCAATGGATCAATGGAATCGAATTGAAGACCCAGAAATTAACCCACACACCTATGGTCACTTAATTTTTGACAAAGAAGCCAAAACCATACAATGGAGAAAGGTTAGCAACTTCAACAAATGGTGCTGGTCCAACTGGATGTCGTCATTAAAAGAATGAAATTAGACTCATACTTATCACCTTGTACAAAATTTAAGACCAAGTAGATCAAAGACCTTAACATGAGGCCGGACACACTAAATCTACTAGAAGAGAAAATGGGGAAAACCCTTGAACTCATCGTACAAGTGACAACTTCCTGAACAGAACACCAACAACTCAGGCTCTAAGACCAACAATCAATAAATGGGAACTCATGAAGCTGAAAACCTTCTTTAAGGCAAAAGACGCTGTCATTCGAACTAAATGGCAGCCTACAGATTGGGAAAAAAATCTTCACCAACCCCACATCTGGCAGGGGGCTAATATCCAAAATTTACAAAGAACTCAAGAAATTAAATGCCAAAAAACAAAATAATCCAATCAAAAAATGGGGAACAGAGCTAAACAGAGAATTCACAAAGGAGGAATTCCTAAAGGCTGAGAGACACTTGAAGAAATGCTCAGCATCCTTAATCATTAGAGAAATGCAACTCAAGATGACTCTGGGATTCCATCTCACACCTGTCAGAATGGCTAAGATCAAAAGCTCATATGACAGCACATGCTGGCGAGGGTGTGGAGAAAGGAGAACACTCCTCCATTGCTGGTGGGAGTGCAGGCTTGTACAACCACTATGGAGGTCAGTCTGGCGATATCTTAGAAAACTTGGAATAGCTCTGCCTCGGGACCCAGTCATACCACTTCTGGGTATACATTCAAATGACTCCTCACTGAATCACAAGGAAGTTTCCTCATCTATGTTCATAGCAGCCTTATTTGTAATAGCTAGAAACTGGAAACAACCCAGATGTCCTTCAACCAAAGAATGGATTAAAAAACTGTGGTACATCTACACAATGGAATACTACTCAGCTATCAGAAACAATGAAATCATGCAATTTACAGCCAAATGGATGGAACTAGAGAAGCTCATCCTGAGTGAGCTAACCCAGACTCAGAAGGATGCACATGGCATATATTCACTTATAGTCAGATTTTAACCATATAGTACAGGATAACTATACTACAACCAATGCACCAAAGGGAACATGAACATAGACTTTTTTTTCCTGTCAATGAGACACTTTGCCCTAGTGGTGCTGCCTTGTAGGCCCCCAGTGTATAAGGAGGCTCTTGCCCTTCATATGACCGCTGAAATGGGGCAGAGGACTGTTATGTAGGGACACTCCACTCCAGAGGAGTATGATGGAAGGGATAGGGGTAGAGGGTGGGAGGGCGGACTGGAAGGGGTGGAAAGAGGACACTGATGGAGAAGTAACCTGAAGTAATAAAGAAATATTTTTAAAAATCAAAATATTAAAAAAAATATTGGTGTAAATATCAGGTGGGTGGGTCACAGCAAAGCAAGGAAACCGTCTTCAATGCTGTCTGATGATATTCTTGGCTTTTGGATTGGTGGACAATAAGGATCTGTTTGTACATTCCGAAAGGATTTACCCCCAAGTCACAAGGATGTTAGATCATACCCAGGCCACCTGGGGAGCAAAGATAGCTCAAGAGAATTAGGCTCTGGACTTGCAACATTCCAACCTCCTCATAATCATTGACTATCGAATTAGTTAACCTATTAGAATATTCAGTATCTGGGAACTTCAGTTAACAATTCTTTGTATGTACAGAGATGATAATATTTATGACTAATGTATGAGATTGTTAATATCTGAATGTAACTAGCCCAGAAGAACTGGCTGCCTCAGGATAAAAGGGTCACTATCCCTCCTGTCCACCTTCATGAGCTATCTGGGTCATACACATTTGCCATAATCCACAGGATAGACAAGAAAAGTGCAATGTACTGCTTCTAACATGATTTGAAACATTGTCTTGGTGGGGGAAAACAAAGCTTATTTGTTGTTCATCCAATCCCCATGGATCTCAAGTTATCATACTGAGAGGAGTTTAGACACCACTGTGTATTTATGATCACACTAAATACCAGCATCATGACCCATCATGTCCTTAACACGCTTCTGTCTGTGTCATAGCTCATCCCAACACTTGTTATGATGGATCTGGAGTTATAGCAAGGTTAACAGTGAGGCAAACTCCTACAGGAGCATATGGAGCAAACTGGGGAGCTAATGTTCTATCTCTGTCTCTGGCTTTTGAGACTCACTCCAACTTGAATGGATTGAGATGAGGCAAGAAATGAGTCTGGAAACAGAAGACCAGCAGAAAAGTTAACCCAGTTTCTTCATAACCTGTTTAGTATTTAGCATTCTGTAAAACAAACAAACAAACAAACAAACAAAAACTTTCCTGTTTAAACCTCAGTTCAGTGTTAAAAGTTGCTGTTTTTTTCTTTGGTACTGGGGGTGCACACAAGCAACTGCTGTACTGTTGAGGTCCATTCGCAGTTAGGGTATTGCTTTAGTGAGGAGGAAAGAGTACAGATTGGCCCTGGAAAAGTGGATTTCAGGGTTGAGAAGACGATGGGAGTGGTTAAGAATGCTTACTGGTCTTGCAGGGAACCTAGATTTGGTTCTCAGCAGCCACATAATGCCTCAACTTCTGCAACTCCAGTTCCTGGAATTCCAACATCTTCCTTCTTCTCAACCAAGTTCCTGCATGAATATGGTGCGCATAAACACACAAAGACAAACACGCATACAACAAATGAATAAATAAGTAAAGCTTATTTATTTTTATAAACAAACAAATAATATACCTATTTTTAAAGCAATATGGCTTTTCATCCTTCAAAGTGCACCAGAACAGACCCTAAACACAGATACCTGAAGGTTGTAGGTGGACCTCAGGGGTGTTATGTTTGTGAGCACACATGAGACACTCAGTTGTTTCCCAGCACTAAAAAAAGATGAAAACCCACCAACCAAAAAACAGCAACCCCCCACCCCAGTACCTGACCTTTTCCCCCAAGAGATTTTCATTCAATTGATCTGTTCTACATTTTACCAAGATTTTTTTGGGTACTAGGGATTATACTCAGAGCTTCATGCGTGCTGAGCATGTCCTCTGAGACTGAGTCACATTTCCATCCTGATGCTCTAGATGGTGGGGGCAAAAACAACCCCAAAACTCTAAAGTATAAAGTGCTTCACAGGAGAAAGAGTATATATGGTCCAGCTGTAGAATTTAGACTTAGCATGCTAGAGGCTCCAGGGCTCATTCTGAGCACCATACACACAAACAATACTTTAAGGCATTAAATGAGACATTAATTTTGTGGAAAATGTCTTTGTAAGTCTAGGTGAGGTTGCTGTTGATGAATGACATGCTCCTTTCCTAAAGTTAAATGGCATAGTTTGGTTCCATTTGTTGTTCTGAATTAACCATGCCTTTGTTTCCCTTCTATTAACTTGGGTCAGTTGGAGTTCATTCCCCACATGGATTGAATCTGCACTGGGTACTAACAGTCAGAAAAGCAAGCTGGTGGGCCAGTGCTTAATTCCAGGTTCAACCAACTTCTCTTCTCATAAATCATCAAAATAAAAGTATAGAAATGAGATTTAAGATGACAGTGTCACTTTGATTTGCTGTTATAACATGAGGTTTAGTTGGCACGACGTAGAAAAGTTAATATGGTTCATTAAAGAATCCTAATAACAGGGATGTTATTAAGATCACTTACTGCTTTTCCAGAGGACCTGGGCTCAGTTCCCAGCACCCATATGGTGGCTCACAATCTCCTAAAACTAAGGTTCCAGAGGATCTGACTCTCCCTTCTGGCTTCCAAAGGTTCCTGCATGTGATTCATATATACACACTCATACACACACACACACACACACACACACACACACTTGGTTTTGCTATTAACTCAGTGGGCAAATATGGCTACATTACTTACTCTCTCAGGTTCACAGTCTTATGGCTAGATTAGTGAATCTTCTTGGCTGCCTTCAGCTTGATGGTTCAGCAAGTTTGCGAGTCATTCATTCCTAAAGCTGTCTGATCTTGTTTCATTAGGCACAAGCCACAGGTACTGCTGCCTGCTGATCATGACTTGTCCTTTCCCTGTTCCAGTCCTCATTTGTCTTCTGTCAACCTTGATCCTGCTCCCCCAAAGTCTTATATATTTGGGCAGACTTCTCTTCTAGATGTAGCTAGTTTATCTATGTGAATCCATCCCAGAACTGAGGCCTATCACTTAGGAGCCAAGTACAATTTTAGAACATCAGCGCATCAAGACAACGATATTTCCTGAAAACACCACTGTATAGAAATGAGTGAGAAAATAATGAAAATGACAACAATAGCAATCAAAGTACCTGCTAGGCCATGGTACTCCAGGGAGAGTCATTGCCTCCTTCTACACTGTCTTTTAAAATATCATTTAAAAAAAGATTTATTCTGCTTTTATGTGTATGATTGTTTTGCCTACATGTATGTATGTGCTTTACATGTAAGCCTGGTGCTCTCCGAAATCAGAGGAGGAATTGGAATTACAGATAATTTCAAGCCACCAAGTGAGTGTGGGGACACCCAAGTCTTCTGCAAGAACAAGTGCTCTAAAGCACCGAGCTGTGTCTCCAGCTCTTTCCATGTTGTCTTAATGCAGTAATTCTCAACTTTCCCAATGCTGTTCCTGATGTGATGGTAACCCCCCAAACCATAAAATTATTGTGTTCCTATGTCATAACTGTAAATTTGTTATGAATGATAATGTCAATATCTGACAAGCAGGATATCTGAAATGCAACCCCTATGAAGTTGCAACCCACAGGTTGAGAACTACGGTCTTAATGGCTATCATTCATAAAATTGCTGTGCCAATCTAATGTAGGGAAGAATACGGCATGCTAAACCAAAGCACCCAGTAATGAAGCAAGGGAAAGGGCAGAGTTCCATTCTACTTCCGGATTTGAAAGTGTGGACTTTGAGATTGGAACAGAAGGAAGACAAATAACTCAAGAAACTTGAGGCCAGTCTCTGTTAGTCTCTGTTGACTCCAAACAGCTAGGGAACAATGGGCAGTATTCTTCTCCACAATGACTTACTAGTTCCAGAACAGCAGCTAGCCAAAGGAGATCCTAAATGTAACAATAGTAGATTTCTAAAGCACTCAGGTCTTTGCCATTGGAACCTTGAAATGTGTGGTTTTATATACTGTATGTGAAAATCCTAGGGGTCTCAGGATGTTTGTATTAAGAAACTGCATCAAAAAGGCCATAGAGATGTTCGGAAGTATTCTCAGCTGTCATGCCCACCTAACACTCAATCTATTTTACATGAAGCCATGAAGTGTCTGGACTCCTCCAAGTATTCAAGTGACTCACATCAACGAAGGCGGTAAATATGTTGGGCCAAAACACCATCGGAAACATCTTTGTCAGCAGGGAGCAGAAGTTGTATTAATTAAAATGTACCAAGAAGGTACAGGGTGCACTCCTGACGAGTCACAGACTATTTTAATCCTAATTAAGATCTCCTTCTTGGCATCTCACAACACAGAAAATTAGAGTAAAAAAGTTGGTGACATTTCTAAAAGTAGGATCAGCAGACTCATATTGGATCCCTCTAGCTCAGAACTGGGAGTATTTTGTTAAGAAGCTACCATTTTTAATAAGTTGGTATCTATCCATTCTCCTCCCTGTGTTCAGAGAAGGTTAGGGTAAGGTTCTGAGGAAAAGAGTCAGAAACATGTCAAGCTCAGGTGGGAGGAATGGAGGACTATACTGAGGAATAGTCACAGGCCTTATAAAGGAAAAATGTTTTGAATGGAAGGTGTTGTCCCCAACCAGGGATGTACGGGAACCATTGCCCTGTGGGTTTTAGGACCTAAGTATACAGGCCCCAGTCTGGGAATGTATAACTAGAAATTCACCCTCATATCTAGGTGAGTTTATCAGGGATGAATGCAAATCTGGCTTAGGGTTTCTTATATGGAATTTGAAAACCCAATAAAGCTGTTGAGACATTTTCTGAGTGCACACTATCACATACACAGATGGACTGCAGATCTGTGGTTCCGATTGAAAGCTGACATTCTACCTATTGTGAAGAATTTCATAGAAAACGGTTTGAAGCCTTAGCTAATGGGTGCTGTTTACTGTATCTGAAGGGTTCAGTTAGATAATCCATGGTCAGCAAGTGAGAGGTGGGTTTGTATTCCTTGGACACTCCTTCCTTCACACCTAGTAGGCCATCCATTTTCAAATACCAACAAGCTCATCCTCTCCCCCTGAGAATGATGGAAAAAGAAAGAATGAGGGGGAGGGGGGAATCCATTAGATTAAGCATCAAGGCACCTTAAAAGAAATTCCTAAATGAGAAAAATGAAAAAAAAAATGAATTTGGTTTGTGGCAATGTGGAATATTGAGATTGTGGGCATGAAAATACTTTTTTTTTCCTTCCAATTTTAAAGCTGGAAGAGCATATGAATAAGAATGGCTTGTGTTGGCACCAGTGGAAATGACATTTGGGAGAGTAGAGAAGCTACATTCTAGCCAGAGGACTAGACCCTGAGTTTGCTTCATTCGACCGTGAAGTAGCAAGGGTGCTGGGTCTCACCCTGCCATCCGGACGCACCCTTGGCTAATACTCTCCGGAGCAGAACTCAGAAAGGGGGAGGAAGGGAGGATATGACATAATCACTAATTCGCATGCAAAACTCTGCCCATTAAAAGACCAATAAACAGGCAGCCCTAATAGGACATCATGCGGCAGATTACTCTAATCGGCTCACCATATTGATTTCTGAGCATTTTTGGTTTGTTTATCAGAACAAAGTTTATTCTCTTTTAATCACTTTGGAAATTTGATGCTGTGTTCCAGGGCCTTTTTTTCAGTGTATAATTTTTACATTGTAGGAGATTCCCTACCACAATATCGAGCCAGTTCTGGCAAGTTGTTTCAACATGATCCAGATAACATTGACCAAGTTCATGTTGTCAGATATAAAATTGGGGTCTCAAAAAAAAAAAAAAAAAAAAAGGATGGACACAGAGATGCACTATCATCGTACAGGGGGATATTTGCCTGGATTCAATCTAAATACATCTCAAAAAATTGTAAAATAGAATCTACCAGCTAAAACTAATGAGCACAAAACTGCATTGATTTGGCCCAGGGTGGACAAATAGAACATCTGGCATATTTGGCACCAATGACACAGCTGGCATTGTTGGAAAGAGTTCTGCAGAAGGTACAGATGCAGAAATGGGAGAATCGGTAGAAACAGTACAGATGGAACAGTTGGAACAGATGACAGTGGGCAGAGCTGGCGAAGCTGGCACAGGTGTCATAACCTCAACAGCTGGCACACGTTGTGACAATCCTGGGATTTCTGAGTGCAAGGCACATGTTCATGTTGGCTTGGGCCACCGTGAGATAAGAGCATTTTATAATTAGTAAATGTGCCATTTAAAAGAGAACTTTTCTCCCCTCCGCCTTTAAGGACGTCCACCTCCGACTGTTAAAGCTTGGAATGCAGAGCATTTTTGCAAATTAGAATTTCCCTGAGAAAGCCATAATTGATAAATACAGATTTCATAGAAGGGGAAATTAGATATTTTTTTTTGTTCTGGTACTGATGAAATTCATGAATGGAATTTCTTCATAGGAGTTTTGTGGGAAATAAAGGTCGTATTGTTGGAAGTGAAAGTGAGCTTCGCATTTAAGTGAAATGTATTTGTTATCAAATTAGAGGGTTATTTGTTTCTGAAGTAGAATGAGTATTTCCAATTTGTATGCAATTTCCTGTAGAATCACACTTGAAGACGGGGTACGAAATTGGAAACCTGTCTACAGAACAGGTTGGAAAAAGAAAAAAGAAAAAATCAAAAACGCTGGAATACAAAATATGGAGAAATGATGATTTGACACTCTCAAATACCAGTGGGACTTGGCTCTGATTTCATTTTTAAAATGCTATAATTTGGGTTGAATTAAGAATACAATGTAGCACAATCTTTTGGGCAATGATAATTTCTATCAGATGAAAACTTGAAAGAGCAAAGCAACTTGTTAGTAGCTAGAATCACAGACTTTTAAAAAATTTATTTTAGTGTGTGTGTGTATGTGTGAGTGTGTGTGTGTGTTTGTGCCATAGAATATTGTAGAGGTCAAAAGACAACCTTTCAGAGTTGTTTCTCTCCTTCTACTGTATGGGTCTTGAGAATCAAATTCAGGTTGTCAGGCTTGGCAGCGAATGCCTTTACCTGCTGAGCCATCTCAGACTCTAGGTTTTGCCCCAAATCCTTTTTATTATAATCCGAATCTGTTCCCCTCATAGGAAAATTTTTTAAAAATTGCCTAATTATAACATAATAAAAGCCCAATGAAGGAGTAAATAACGGGTTTTTAAATTTTAAATAACACTGCCTTGAATATAGTAGGTGCTCCTTAAATTCTTGTTGGATGTGTGAACCTATCTCTACTCTAAGTAACTATCAATATTCAGAATTTTGAAGAAGCAATAACCACCCCGAGGAGTGACTAGCATCTGTTAGAAGAAAACACAGCAGAGCGGCCTGCAGCCTTGCTTAAGGCCTCAGATTTTATAATAAGAACCATTACGTCTCACACTTAGCTCTGTTTCTTCCTTGAAGGGCAACCACATATGGGGACGCTAGCTGAGGACACCTCCTCTATGTCCCCGAGTAAACCCCAAGTTCTTTAAGTCTTCCAGTTTACCCCAAACTAAATCAATTTCTGTCTGTCACCAGTGCCACTCAACAATCCTGAGACCTTTTAGGAAAGAAAACACTACAGCAAGGGTTAATTGTCAATCACTGGGTGTCAAGTTCGTGACCATCAAAAGCCTGTGGTCTTCGTTTCCAGGTGGCTACCTATACTAAACACTGTCTAAAGTCAGTGTTTTTTATTAGTATATTTCATTAGTATATTAAATATATCTGATTTCAATTTCCCCGTTACTTCTGCTTTGTTCTAACCTCGTGTTGAACCCAGTCAAACTGTTCTTGGCTGCTCAGAGATTTAATTCTACCCATTTTTTTTTTCTTTTGACTGCGCTGACAAAAAGTTTCTGCTTAGACCAGATAAAATACATTCATGTGTTCCCTGTATATTTTTGTGTATGACAAAGAGCAATGAAGAGATGGAAGAGGAGGCAAGAGGGCTTGCTGTTCCCTCTGGGCACGAAGATGGTGACAGATGGGTCAGCGCACAGGAACAGGCTGGAAATGTCCATCTTCGCTTGATCGAAACACTACTTTGTGGCTGAGACTCAGATGAACATCTCCTCTAATCAATAAGTATCTTATGAAAAATGATCAGTTCCAGTGTAACAAACAGGGGTGTCCCTAGGCTTTGGCATCTGAGGGTTGGGCAGGAGTTTTTCAGGAGGAGGAGTCTGAGGGTAAACCATTCCTTTGAACCTCTGCCTTCTTTAGGAATTAAACACAAATGAAACATGAAAGATGCAATCTGCTGCAGAGATTTCATTTCTGTCATTGTTCCTGCCACTGTCTGTTTCTAAGCACATTGAACTTTCCGATTTATTGGCGTCTCATCTTATGTAAATGTCCTTTTCCTTCTGTTACTTCCAAGACATGGGGATGTGCTTTTGTTCCACCGTTCAAACAGTCGCTCTGTGTTATGCCTTCCTGCCCTCCCTAGAGGGTTTGGGGAGCTGTGTGTGCTTCGATTTGCAGGGTGGGGTGTGAGTAGGAGTCCTTTTATGTGCCACAGCTTTCCTCCTCTGCACAGGGTAACTTGAGATGCACATTTTCTGGGACATAAAAGGAAAATTTGTTGTATTGGGGAGCTAGTGAATAAAATTAAGACTGTATAACCACCTAAAATAAAACCATTAGCAGAGCAAAACAAAAACCCAAGGGGGGGAATATATACATTTATTATGCTAAGCTTAAGGCTCATTTGCATCTAGACATCATCTTCTACCTTCCAGTGTTCTCCATGTGCGTCACTCGCAGACCTTTAACCCCAGTCAGCCCCAGCTCTTCTGGAGTGAAGAGCTCATGCATGGGGTAGAGGTCCTTCCCAAGACAGTGATGTTCTCCTTCCCTTCATCTACTTAGAAAGGCTGGATGTTGACCAAGATACCGATTGGGGTTGGGGTGTCACTTGATGGTAAGGATCTTGCCTAGCATGCCTGAAGCCCAGGATTTGTTTCCCACCATTACATACACACAGAGATTCAACTACATAGCCAGAAAGCAGCTTGCTCTCATTGGAGGTAGAGCAGGAGGCATGGGGTAAAACTTAAGTGATTTATTTTCCTCTTGAGAAAGGGTCTCATGTAGTCCATCCTGGCCTTGGACTCACTATGTAGCTGAGGATGACCTTGGGCCCCACCCTTCTGTCTCTACCTCCCAAGTGCTGGGATTACAGGTGTGTACCACCAGGTCCATTTCCAGGTGGGTCACATACAGCTGGTGTGTATCGTGTTATTCATAATTTGATGGCTTCTTTTTCCAGGGCATCCCAGAGCCTGGGGAATTGTGTTGTACTTATAACCATGCAGGAGCAAGGCTGAGCCTCCTACTGATAGAAAGAGAGGAAGCATAGAGTGTGCCATCTTTCTCCTTTCCTGTAAACTCTCCACAGCTTTTACTAAATTGGGCAAAAATGTCATCATTTGAGGGTATGGTGACTCACCCCAACATCAGCAGGCTCTGCAGAGATGTCACCACCTTTCCTCAAGCTCAGATGGCAGGAGACGAGCTCTCATCATCTCATCTCTTGGTCACTGTTCTATTGCTGTGAGGAGACACGATGACCACAAGAACTCATATAAAATGAGCATAATTGGGACTCGCTTGCAGAGGTTTAATCCATTATCATCATGGTGGGAAGCTTGGCAGCATGCATACATGGTGCTGGAGAAGGAGCTGGTAGTTCTCCCTCTGGATCCACAGACAGCACGAAGAGAGAAAACCACTGGGCCTGGTTTGAGCATTTAAACTCCAAAGCCCACCCACCCCCAGTGACACACTTCCTCCAACAAGGCCACACCTCCTAATAGCGCTACAATCTTGTGACAGAGCATTCAAATCTCTGAGCTTATGGGGGCTATTCTTGTTCAAACCACTACATCTTGTTTGTTTGTTTTTTAATGTGGACAGATTAGTTCAAAATTGAGGTTGAGCTGTTGTTTCATTCCAGCGTAGATTGATCTTATTAATAATGGTTATCAGACTATTGTCCAAAACTAATGTGCAAGTATCTGTGGGGTGGGGTGATGTGAACTAACAGCTTAAATGGAGTGAAGACACTGACTCTTCAAAAAATGTTTCAGTGTGAAAAAAAATTAAACAAAAGAAGTGGACAGTGCCCCTACTCATTACCTGGGTCAATTCTTAAAATTTGTAATTTTGTTTCACCTCTCCTCCCTCCAGTCCTTTCTCTCTCTTCCTTCCCTGGAGTATTTAAAACCAAACTCCAAATGTCACTTCACTCTGAAAGACTGCATTGTTCATTCCTAATGAGCAGAGGCAACTTTTAAAAATTCTAACAATCAAATGAAAACAAGACACTGTTGTTTTCAACACCATCTAATGTCTAATCCACCTTGCAAGTCCCCTGTTTATCTCAAAGGTGTGACTGTAGAGCTGGCTCATTCACATCAGGACCCGCCAAGGGTTAATGGTTCTGGTGTTTATTCCTTTTGTTGTTGTTGTTTTGTTTGTTCTTCATTTCATAGATTCATTGGATGAGCCAGGTCTTTTGTCCCTAGGCACATTTAGACTATGTTTTGGTTTAAATGTGAAATGTGCCCCGCTGGACTCTTGTGTTTGAACACCCTCCAGCTGGTAGTGCTGTCTGGCAGGTATCGGAAGCTTTTGGACATAGGGTCTGGCTGACAGATATAGGGTCATGGCATGGAGCTTATGATTTATAGCCCATTTTGAGCTCTCTTTTCTTTCTGGTCCACTGAGATTTTAGAGTCCAGTTACATGTCCTCCTGCCATGCTTTCCCCACTGTGATGGACTGTGCCCTCACAAACAGTGAGCCAAAATAAACCCTTCCTCCCTTAAGTCACTTTTGTCATCACCGTGAGAAAGTAATTATTACAGCCTGGTCCCTCATCCCACAGATTTCCTGTGGGGATGTTTCTGCAGGTACTGCCTGTAAACTGGGGTTTACGTCTTGAGGCTGACTAGGTTCGGGGCTGATTTTTCGATAAGAACACTTCATGGTTGGTGCTGGGTATTTATTTCTTAATGTATCACTTTGTGAGGGGCAGGCTACCTGATTCTCTCACTTTCAGTGACTAGGGTTCCTCAGTGAGTCCTTATGAGTTCATGATCATTCAGCTTCTTTCCACGTGTGCTAATTTTGCCTTGGCATCTTTGTATACTCACCAAGGAGCCATTGTAAATAAATATTTCTTCGATATTCATCTTACTAGCAAACTGCCTGATAGTTTATCTTCATTGTCAGCTTGACTGGATTTGAAATCAACTAGGAGACACACCTCTCAATGCTTTCTTAAGTCCCTGCCATAATGAACTGCTCCTCTTCTTAAACCATAGACCAAAATAAATTCTTCTTCCCTATGTTGCTGTTTTCAGGTACCTTGTCATAGCGACAAGAAAAGTAATTGATGTGTTATTAGTAAGGGGCAGCACCAACTTTACACACACACACACACATGCACACATGCATGCACAAAAAATGCACACACACACACATGCACATACTTGGATATTTTTTCCCCATAGCATGTTTTGTAAGTGGTCTTGTCACTTATGTATCACTGGAGGCTAAATATAAATAATATCATGCTTCTCATGTTTAAACACTCTGGCCATTTGCAGATTGACTACTGAGTAATAAATTAGTTCACTGAAAGATCTCTCCGCAATTGCAGGGTTCAGGGTGAATATTAGTAGTCTGGTTAATGTCAGTTGTATTGTAAGCAAAGTAAGTTAATTTGTAGCCCATTTCCAAATAGTTGGTATTGTTATTTGAGGAACCTTTGTGCCTAAGTGAATTGGATTAACCTTCCACTGTGTTTTTTATTACTTAGTAATTCATCATTTGATTATTAAATGTTTTTTTCATTTCAGTATATCGGGTATTAAAGTACTTGGTTTTTTTTTTTTTTACTTCACATCATTGGAAAAGAAATGAAAAATAAACCAAGATATTAAGATTTTTAAATGGCAGGCTAATTCCAAAATATAAACTTCAACTTCAAGATTGAAATCTTGTGGGGAAACACCTACTAAATTTGATTGTTTGAAATAGATTACTGCTGAATAAATTTTTAAAGCATATTGTAATTAAGTATTTACTAGTAATTTCAATTTTTAGGCTTATTATGATGATGGTGGGTTTTGGTGTTGAAGATTAAACCTAGATCCTCATAAATGCTTAGCACACACTCTACTATCAAGTTATCCTCTCATACCATCAAATATTTTCATATTTTATGTTCTTATCAGTTTATTTATTTGAAAATTAAAGCAAGCCGGGCGGTGGTGGCACACGCCTTTAATCCCAGCACTTGGGAGGCAGAGGCAGGCGGATCTTTGCGAGTTCAAGGCCAGCCTGGTCTACAAAGCGATTCCAGGACAGCCAGAGCTGTTAAACAGAGAAACCCTGTCTCGAAAAACCAAAAAAAAAGAAAATTAAAGCATTAATATCACTGGATGATGATTAATGAATACAAAATTGAGTGTTTTCCAATGGTGCTTTACAGTAATTCCAGATGCTTTCAATTGATGAGAAAATATTTAAAGTTTGTGAAAATTTAATTTTGGGATATCTGATATCTATAAGAAGCTTGAGGTTTTGTTTCTGTCATTCCGTTTGGTCATTACTGCAAACTGATTGGAGGAGGCACGTGAAAGAGGGAAAGTTGCGGAGGGGGAACCGGTAACATGTGTAAGGTCATACAGCCAAAGGAAAACAAGCCAGTCCTCAGGCTTAGTGCTCAACCCCGTTTGGGCTTATCTCATTTTGTCCTACTTCACTTCCACCAATAGACATTCTGGAGCTGGCTCGACAGACAATGGAAGTTTCTAGACAGAGCCTATTCCGCCTGCTTCCGGGGTTCCAGGAAGCTTGAGTGTTACAAGCTTCCCATGATCTATTTTCAGTTTACTTGATGGTGGACACATTGGGTTGACTTCAGTAATTCTTATCTCCCTTAGATATCCCTACCCACACTTTTTTTCTTCTCCCTTTTCTGTCCCTCATCAGAAAGGTGGAACTTTATGTAGGATTTTTTTTTCTACCTTCCTACTGAGAACAGGAAAAAAAAAAAAGTTGTAGAGAGGCAAAGGCTTTTGTAAAATGTTCATAAGATCTTCTAATGTGAATCTCTCTTCTAAAATATGAAAAGGCTTTTCCTGGCTTCTGTCTTTCTACTGTGCTCTGTGCCTTTCTCCTTCATGACATTCTGACAGCCTATGCTGGGAAGGATTTTTTCCCCATGAGCTCCAAAGTTTTAACAGGAGTTATTTTATTGCCTTGTTCTCTCGCTCCTTAAAAAAAAAAAAAAAAAAAAAAAACAACCCAGTTAGAAATCACTCAATTATATATATTGGAATGGAGATACACTTGTTGGTGTGATGTTTTCTTAACCTTACCACAAAAAACCCTATGCTTATTAAACATAGTAGGATGTTATCAAACATAGAAAGGAAGTATTTTCATTTACCAGCCTTCCATATCAGATTCAGAGAAAGTATATGGTGTATTGAGACAATTGCTTAAGTGAATCCAGAGAAAGAGCTTGGGATTGCTAAGGCTGCAAAAGAAAGAGGGAGCAGGCATCAATCTCTTCCAAGTTCTGTAGCTGGTGGTTATTATAAAAAGAGCTTTCCACTTATTTAAAGAACAATGTGAAATATATTTAAATTATGACAACAAAAAAAATCAGAAAGAGAAACAGATAAAAGGAAATGAAATGCCTTGCAAGCAACTGTTTAAATACCAGGTTGTGATTAAAAATAAAACAAAAACAAACTCTGCCAGTCTTTAATCAAAACAAAAGATACAAAACGCAACCACTGGCCTGTGATTAGGAGTAGACTTGGAGAGGGGCTGGAAAACCAGCCTGCATTTTCACCTCTCGGTCTTTCTTTTTAGGGTACCCTGTGAGAGTACACCCCTCAAGAGAGTTGAGATCTTTTTATCATCTGACTAGAATTCGGGCCATTTCTTCTGTCCTTTCCTTTCTCAGCCTCCATCTTTGCAATGACAGACTGCATTCAATAATTGCCGTCTTTTGTAATTGTTCTATCTCCAAATTGGCTGATTAGGGAAGAGACACAGCTGTCCATCAAAATGGTGTAAAGTGGCTGAAACAACCATCCCTTGAGCTGGAAAAAGTTAATTGCATTTTCTCAGGCTATCCCAGGAGGCAAGGCGCTGGGAAGGGCTCCGGGAATTCCTGTTAATGCTAGTTGGGTTTTTGGGTTTTTTTTTGTTTTGTTTTTTTTTCCCTGAGCATTTCTGTTTGTAACCCGAGTCGGGGGGTGGGGGGGGGAAATGTAGTAAACAGCATGTTAATTAGCAGATGAAATTAAATCAGAAAAGATTGGAAACACACCAGTGAATAAAGAGAAGTGCTATGTGGGATTTCTGAGGTTAAAAATATGGGAAGGATCAAATGAAGTGAGAATGAAATCAGACAGGTATAATGCCAGTGCTTTTGGGCATGGGGGCAGGGACTACAAAAGTAAGCATCAAAAAAGGAAGGTCCAGAAAAGAGAGAGACCAGTGGGGTGGAAGACAACAAGTCAGACATGTTTGCAATATGCCGTAGAAGCCAATGTGATTTGGGGCTGTATGTGTAGAAACATCACATCATGAGGGAGACATGGAGTAATTTAGTGCATTTGGCAAGACCACCCCTGGAAACAGGTAGATATGAAGGAAGAGAGTAAAATCAACATGGGACAGCAAAAGTGCTCAGCATGATGCAATGGCTGGAGGAAAATGAATTACGTGACTGGGCTTGAAGGAGTTGCAAGAACAGTGCATTTATATTTAAGAGCATTCTAAAGGACTCTAAACATGTCACAGAGATGCTTGCACATCAAGTTTTTTTTCAGGACTACTCAAAATATATAAATTATGAAACAAGTATAGATATCCATCTAAAGAGGATAAAAAATATGTGATGTGATGTTTGTGTGTGTGTGTGTGTGTGTGTGTGTGTGTGTGTGTGTGGTTTGTGATGGATTTTTTTTTAGCCATAAAGAAGTTATATCATTTTCAGGAAAATGGGTGTGTCTGAAATAAACATAGTGAGTTAAACCAATCACAAAAAGGCAAATATCATGTTTCTCTTACTTGTAGGTCCTAGATTTTACATAGATACATAAAATCATATATCCATCACTATACACATGTGTGTATGTGTATATGTGGCCTGAAAAATACAAGTCAAACTGTTTAAGGAGACCCATATGGGAAGAGAGAAGGGGGAAGAAAAAAGAGGGCAGGGGATACAGAGGGACTAGGCTTCACATACAACATAAACATGTATGAAAGCTTAAAAAGTAGGAGGGAGTGGGATTGGAGGTGTCTTCTATGATTGGCTAAAGCTGCTCCCAGAAGCCATAGGGTTATTAAATGCAAAGCCCCAATGCCAGTGATGGGCTACCTCCTTATGAGTTGTTGGCTGCTAAAACAGTACAAACTATTTCCACTGCTGTTGGTTGCCAACCAAAACTAGATAGTAAGACCCTATTGCTGAAGACAGCACATGCTTTGGTTGCAGAACATGGGAAAGTAAACTTGGAACTCATCTGGAAGCTTCTTCTCCCGCTGGCTAGATTTCACGGTGCCAGAAGGTGCTGGGCAGGCTGTATGGGGAGAATTGTCATCAACAATCTTACTCAATTGTGGACCCTGGGTGCTACAACACTGACTTGCCAAGCACAGTGTGCCCACAATGCTATAGTGACCTGACTGTTAGGAGGTAACCACTTTCTGATTGGATTTGATTTCCTCTCCATAGGAGGAAATTATGTCTGGTACTATAAACCAAATCAAAAACTTGTGGTTGGGAAGGTCAGTGGCCATGGTGGACAGGCTACTGTTGTTGATGGGCTAAATGGATGTGACATGTCTGTTGCATTGCCTTCTAGCAGTGCACGTTTATGCTCATAAATAATGGTGTCAGTTTTTGTCAGAGAAGCTTCTCTGCAGTGGGTGGTAGTTACCACAGAGGCTCATAACTGGTAAAAAAAAAAATGTTGCCAATTACTAACTGCTGCACCCAAGTGAAACAGCTGAATCACCTCCTCTGTGACTCAGGGAACACCACAGAACAGGGAGTAGGCAGAATGGAAGAGCCAGAGGAAAGGGTAGAATGTCGTGGAATGCTGTCCCCTTGGCATGACATGGCCACTGTACTCTTGAACTCTTAACAGCTGTGAGCACCTGCACAAACCATATGCTAGGCCGAGTCTGCTAACATTTCACCACAGAGGACAGAGGGGCTCACAAGGGCCTGATCGCCTGTTATGATCTATAGCCAGTCCATGGTTGCTGGGGGAGGGAGAGACATTTTCTGGTAAATTTCCCATGTTCCTGTAGATAATCTCCATGTTCCTATAGATAATCCTTATGCTCCTGTAGGTAACCCCCCTGCTCCTATGGGTAACTCTAATATTCTGGCTTAGTTTTATGTGAACTTGACACAGGCTGGAGTCATCAGAGAGGAGGGAGCCTCAATTGAGAAAATGCCTCCATAAGATTGGAGCGTAGACAGGCCTGTGGGTCATTTTTCTTAGTATTTGATGGGGAGGGTTCAATCTATTGTGGGTGGGGCTACCCTGGGCTGGTGGTCTTGAGTTCTATAAGAAAGCAGTCTGAGGAAGCCATGGGGAGCAAGCCAGTAAGTAGCACCCTTCCACAGCCTCTGTATCAGCTCCTGGCTCTAAGTTCCTGCCCTGCTTGAGGTTTTTTTTTTTTTTTTTCCTGTCCTGACTTCCTTTGGTGATGAACTGTGATGTGGAAACATAAGCCAAATTAACCCTTTCTTCTTTTTTCCTTGGTCATGATGCTTCATCATAGCAATAGTAACCCTAACTAAGACAACAAATTAAAATAATTACACACACACACACACACACACACACACACACACACACACACAAAGACATGAAGACATAGAAGTAAAAGGAGATTAGTTGAGAGAAGAAATAGGACCACCAGAATGGGAGGAGACAAAAGAGGGTAACAGAGGTAAATATGTTCAGAATTCATTTTATACAGGTAAGGAAATGTCACAAAACCATTATTACTTATAATCACTACATGATGATGAATTGAAACACTTAAAATATAACACAAAAACTCCAAACCCTCCCACCAAAAATTACTAGTGTTTATGATTCAAGTGTAATTGTCATAAAAGTGGAAGACTAAAATTGGCAAGAAGGAGCACTTCCTGAGACGGAGACGGTGATCAGTGGCCGGTTAAAGTGTCATTTTAGGGAGTGAAAGGAGGCTTGTGGCTGTAAAATAAGAATACATCGATCTCATGCTTTTCATTCCAAAGTCTTTAGATTGGCATTGGTCGTGACTCGTCGCCCTTGAAGAATGAAATGAAATTGCTCAACTGTCAAAAGCCCCAGAAGTCTTCCAGGAGCCTGACTTGTCCACACAGTTCCTCACAGAGGTGGCCATTTGAAATGTGGTTTGAGTGTTTCCCCACCAAATGCTTTCCTCAGCAAGCTTAGCTTTTCTTTTCCTTTTGGTACTCTCGATATCTGCAAAAGATAGTGACAAGTGATCTCCAAAAGCATCTCTGAGGATGGCCACCCTTCAGTCAGAAGCCTGGCTTCTGGTGGCAGAGACAAGATCAATTTAATTTAAAGAAACACCTCAGAATGGCAGCTGGAGGAGCAGCCTTTTATGTTAGCTGATGAAGCTAAGTTGTTCTTAAAGATGTAAGTTGCTGTGCTTCTTAATTTAAAATTCACTTCTGATGTAAATGCAGAAGATGCAAATATGGAGGAGCAATGTGTGATTTTTTTTTTTAAGTTTTTATTTTGAGTCCATCCTTACAGGAAGTATTAGGAAAAACAATGGTTTGATTCTGGAAGTTTGGGGAAGTCATTATTTCCAGGACAGATCACAGGAAAGGTCCCACGATGAACATTGGCCTGATAAGACTGGGGAGATGATGAAATATTTTCTTTTCCAGACTAGAGATTGTAGAGGACCTTGTCCTAATTGTCCGAGGGATTATTTCATAAATTTTGATTTCCAATTTTGTCATCTGAAAAATGAACATAGGGGAGTGTATTGCTTTCAAGGTAATTAAGGAGTGCACTGACAAGAGCTGTATTAACATTTCAGTATTTAATTAAATCAGCCTGAGAGGAAACTCTTATTCCTAAATCACTGGGTTTCTCTTCCTCTGTTCATAGAGGTGGGAGAGTGAATGTTCTCATGTAGTCTTCCAGAGAGGAAGGTCTTCCCATCCTCTTCTCTTTGAAGTGTTATAAGGAGTAGAGTCAAAGCTTTAGACAAAAGGAAAATACCCCACAAACAGAATGCACTCATCTCTCAAATGTTCCTCCATTAGTTACTTAGCCTAACAGTTTGGGCCCCATTCTAGAAGAAATCAGCACTCTGTTAAAGCAGGGTAATGGCACTTGACACTTAGGCAAGCGAGTTGCACAAAGCAGTTATCTGAAGTTTCATCTCACACTCAGTTCATCAAAGGGATTTATGTCACTCCCCAGCTCTAGCTTTTGCGTGTTAACGTTGGCCTTTGAATTTTCAGCACATAACAGAAAAACTAGCTGCAAGCACCTCATCTTAATTTAAGTTCAAATCGCAAGACAAGGAAAAAGCTGTTATTTCTGCTAGAGAATTGATGGATTGTGTCTGGAATTTTGAATGTGTCTGTAACAGATTAACTTTTCCTTTTCTGATACCCAATACTTCTTGTTAAAGCAATTAAATGCGTAACCCAGAGAAGCTTGGATCGCTGTTCCCCGGCCATCTTTGTCTTCATAACAGGCCAGACGAAAGCCACCACAACTTTAAAAATAGTAGCACCAGAACTGAAGATTTATTTTTTTCTCTTTCCGTCTAGCTCTTGGCAGAGTATCTAAAACTTGATTCCTGAGTGGGGATTGGCTGCCTCTGTCTGTAGTCCCAGAATTCAGGAGGTAGAGGGTGAAGGTTAGTTAGCAAGTTTGAGGCTAGCTGGTGCTGCACAACAAGGTCCTATCTCCAAGACAATGAAGTAAAATAAACAGTGATTGCTTCCTATGTTTCTCTGTTTGTTCCGTTGGCATTGTTGGAGATTTCTGCTGTAGGCAGCTGGTGTTTAAACTTGGAGGAAATATCTGCCCTAAGTAGAGAAATAAGGACCCTCATGTCATTGGGTCTAGCCTGCAGTACAAGGTTGGACATGTTAGTCATCACCAAGTAGACTCCTTACAATGGCCACCATGGCTTGCCTGATACAAATGTCTACACTGACGGCCGTGGGCTCTGCTGCTGGCCTCCTAGGTCTGGTCACATGGATGCTTTCTCTGTCTTAAATATTATGCTCTTTTCTGCCTCTGCCTGCATTGTCTCTTCACTTTCTCCAGGTGCCATCTTGAATGCCACTGCTGCAGGAGGGCCACTTCCCAAGTCAAACAGCACTGGCTCAGTCACTCTCACAACTTACTCCCTCACAGCTCCTACCTCCCACTGTCCCACCTCCTCTGTTTTCTCCAGAGAACTCAATACAGGTACTGTGTGAATGGCTACCTGTTTTTGGCTGCTCCCTTCCCTAAAATGTCATATTCTTTGTTGGGCAACATTTCAAAGAAAGATCTCATTGCATGTGTATAGGTTTGCTTTGTTCAAGGGTTTCTGGACTGGAAGCAAAGTTCTCAGCATTTTACCACTGAGCCTGAAGCCACATGGTAGCTTCCCTTTTTCCTCTTTTTCTTCCTTCCTTTCTTCCTTCCTTCTTTTTTTTTCTCTTTCTTTTTTTCTTTTGTGAGATCTTATCATGTAACCCTGTCTGGCTAACAATGTACAACTAACTATGTAGACTAGGCTGGCTTTGAACTCAGAAGAGATCTGCCTGCTTCTGTCTCCCAAATGCTGAGATTAAAGACATGTACCACCACGTGTACTTAGATAAATTGTATTTCTTACCTATAGCTACACTGGGCTCTCATAATACGGAAAACATCATCAGCTTGAGTAAAGCCATCTGAATATACACATGGATGGTGGATACTATGTTGAAAAAGGCAACATACCAAAGGATTGGTTCTTGTGGGCAAAAAAGAAATTGGAAGACCAACAAAAGGGCACCTCTGGGAGGTCCTTGAAGTCAAGGACATTCATTTCTGTAATTCCTTTGGATTCTCTGAAACCATTGTAAGACACAAAACACATTTCAGAAGTGTGATGTGGGGTATTGGATAAACCACCTTATGTAAAGTTATTACAATGAAGTGGAGTGAGATGCTGTAAGACAGAGCCAGGGAAGTCAAGGGGAAGGCTCTGGTGTAGGTTCCATTCTCTGTCAAGGAGCATAACCAGAGTAAGATATCAGCAGTTACACCTTGGCCTTTCCCAAGAGGCATGAAAGGGAGAATAAATTCACCAATACACAGAAAGTGTCCAGAACTGTTTCAAGGCACACTGGACAGAAAATGAAACATCAAATATCACAAACCTAGTAAGTGGAAGTGTCCTCAGATTCTTGGTCAGCCATGCCATGGCTCTTCAGGAAGAAAGGACTCCCTCCTAGGGCTGTTGCCACAGGGCAGCAAAGACTTAGGGTCCTTGCTAAGGTCAGGGTACATTCAAGGGAAGGTATATTAATTTATGATGTTGCCAGATGAGCCTGTGAAGGATGTACTTTTACTATTTCTAATTTTACAGATGAAGTAACTAAGGCATATAAAGAGAAGCAATTTGTCCAAAATTATTCAGTAAAGTACCACAACCTATAACTGAAGCTCAAGTGGCTATGGAGATACGACTCTCATTTCTGAGGATCTATCTGTCTGTCATCTAAGTACCTACATATCTATCTACCATCTATTTATCTGTCTATCTATCTATCTATTATCTATCAATCATCTGTCCATCTATTCTCTCTCCCTCTCCCCCGCCCACTATAGCCAGAACTCAGACTGAGAGTCACATGCCCAATCATGCACACTACCACTAAGCTGTATCCCAAAGCCCCAAAATCTTGATGTTAAAGATAGATGTTTTGGGTAACCATCTTGGTAGATCATGTTGTCTGTAGAAGCAGAAAATTCGTGCCAGATATAAAGAGTAATTTAAGGGCTAATGGGACATTAAAATCTATGATAAACACAAGAGAAAGTATGTGTGGTGATCTGGCATGCTTCTGCTATCTATAAAGCAAGAGCCAGGTGTGATGTGGGGGTCAGAACAGACTGCATTCACAATTTCCTGAGCAGAGTTCAGCTGTCATCTTCTGACATACTCCAAACGATTCTGGACTTTAGCACTTGTCCTCTGGGCCCTGCACACTAGGAAAGGTTGCACAACAGATCAGATATGAAAAGTGGCAGCCCTGGATTTAGATTGGCACTACCAATTATTATATTAGCTGCATGAATGTTGACAAAGAACTTCACCCATCCATTCTTCTCTTTCCTTATCCATAGCATACAGTTAGCAAGATTCACCACCCAGGATTATTGTTGGCTTGCCTTAGTTTCTTTTGCTGTGGTTGTTCTAAAATACCCTGACAAAAGCAATGTAAGAAAAGAATAGTTTGTTTTAGATCACAGTTCCAGGTACAGTCCATCATAAGGGAGAAGTACAGGCAGCAGTAGCGGGAGCTTGAAAAAATTGGTCACATGACATCCACAGTCAAAAGCAAAGAACAATGAGGTCATGCATATCTGTGTTCTAATGTGCAGCTCTCTTTCTCTACTCTTACACAGTCAAGGATTCCCTGGCTAAGGAATGACGCTACCCACAGGGATGGCTAGGGAATGATGCTGCCCACAGTGGGTGGCTAGGGAATGATGCTACCCACAGTGGATGGCTAGGAACGATGCCACCCACAGGGGATAGGTCTTCCTACTTCAATTAATGTAGCCAGAACAATCCCTTACAGACATTTTCAGAGGTCTTTTCCTAGGTGATTATTGATTTGGTCAAATTGATTACACTAACCGTAACAAGACAAAATTAATGAAATAGTCCTGTGAAAATGCTTAGCCCACAGAAGTTAAGTGTGAGCATTCACTCCCCTAAAGTGGACCAAATGTTATAAATAAATGAAATTATGTTTAAGATATTCTCTCCAGTACTAAAGTTGGAAACAAAAATTTTGAACGTAGGAAAATTGGAGATGTCGCTCAGTGGTAGACCATACACAGATGTGTAAAGCACTGACTTTACTCCCCAGCACTACAAAAACAAACAACAAGAAGTCACAAAAAGCAACCGTGTATGATGTGCAAGTCTTTCAACAGAAGCTATGGAAAATACACGTTTTCTATCTTATATAATTTGTGTATACAAATGGGGGACATTGGGCAGAATACTGCTAGATTATTTTTCTATCAGTATTATTGAAGATTCAGACTCAGGCTCAGTGATGCATTTGACGACAGATGATGAACAATGCCTATCCTGGTGGTGACAAGAGAGTTAAGGCAATTGAGCTGGATTTTCCAGAGGCCAACATTTGTTTCTCCAAGTACAGTGAGTTACAGAGATAGCACATAATGTACCAATATTGAAAATAACTCTGTGAACAGCATGGAAATAAGCTGGGGCTACTCCCACCCACTCGGAGATAGATGTTATGTGCAGAAGCCCAGTGGAATGTAAATGAGCTGCTGTATATGACAAATGAGAACTGAGAGGCAGAGGCTCTGGGTTACACCACAAGAGGAAGCAGGACACTTTCCTACCTCCCTGTCTGACAGCGGTCCCTCCTTTTGGGGCTGATTGTAATAAATGCTGTGTGAGTGAAGGCCTGCTGCTGGTAACACTCAGTATAACAGCCTGTAGCTCTCATCATAAACTCCTGATATTCTCCTGTGTGCCCTTATTCAGGGCACCATTCACTGGTGGCAGGTGTTTGTTCATGTTCATAAATGTCAGCTCCTTAACATTCGCTTTGGGGAGGGAAGGGTGACAGACAAGGGTCCTGTTCTTGATTAACTCAAGACCCTTCCAAAGAAGGCCAGCCAGCAACACACAGACACACACACACACAGACACACACACACACACAGATACACACACACACACACACACACACACACACACACACACACACACACA
>CAJQZJ010034210.1:2250948-2271063 GCA_907164525.1 Lophiomys imhausi | reverse complement strand
CACACACACACACACACACACACACACACACACACACACACACACACCAGAGCTGCTGGGGCTGAAGCCAGCCACAACCCCATTCTCTTGTTGGTTAGTGACAATTCAACACCGGCAAACACGCTCCAGGTGTCTTCCCCATCTGGTTGATGCAGACTCACAGGAGTGCCCAGCCTCCAGGGAAATACAAGGAGACAGGAAGCTCAAGGTTTCCAAGTGGCACCCTAGGGTTTTCAGAATTTTCTAACTTTCTGATTGAGTAACAGGGGATGTGCTGGTTTTCATACCACACCCTTCTCTGTCTACTCCTCTTTTCTTGGTTGGTTGCTTTCTGAAGGCTCACTTAATCAAAACATCTCATCGGGTGGAGTTGGCCAGTGTTAACATCACCCAGAGCGGCTAGGCGCTGTCCAAGGTATCAGGGTTGGTTGCTACAAATTGCTGTTTCCTTCCAGGGGGCGTGCTGCATTTCCTACTCTGTGAAATCTCACACATGGAAATGATCATGGTGGATTAAAAAAAAAATTAAAAAGTGATGTAATGGGCTTGCAATCCAAGCGGGGAGGGGGGAGCTAAGAAGGAAGGTCACAAGTTCGAACTCCTCCTGGGCTAATGGTAGAGAGAGTTCAACATCAACCTGGACAGCTTAGAGAGATCCTGTCTCCAGAAGGAAGAGGCCTGGGGCTGTAATTCAAGTCCAGTGGCAAAGCACTTGCTTAGGATGTATGGGGCCCTCAGTTCAACTCTCAGTAGTGCACCTGCACAAATAAAATTGATTTGTATTAATGGGCAACTTTGAGATCTTCATGACTTTCCATGAAGCTACTTTCTCTATATGTATTTAGAACTTTTTTAAATGCATTAAATTAAATTCAGAAACAAGAAACCCCTTCTTAGATAATCAATAATTACTGATTTATGATTTGCTGTGTCACACTTTTATAAGTCTTGGAAGGGTCTTGGGTTAGTTTTGGACATGGCTCAGGTTTCCAGGAAATTTATAATCTATCTTGTCAAGGAGACTACATGTTCACCACACACGAAACAACCCAAGTCACAGGCAGGAAAGTGACAAATGCTTTATTTTTTTAAGATTGGTATAGCTAATCACAGCCTTGGTTAAAATAAAATCACACTTCTCCCCCCCCCCTTTTTGTGGTAAATAGACGCATAAAATTCACCACAAACTCTTACTATTCTGAACGTAGTGTGTGTGTGTGTGTGTGTGTGTGTGTGTGTGTGTGTGTGTGTGTTTTAATCCTGAGCATGATTTTAAAATCTACCTCCTGTGTGATCTTGGACATACTTTTCTACTTCCTAGCTGTCCTCATGTCAATGTGTGTTATTGCCATAGCCACCCCCCCCCCCATTGCCTTCCTTCCTGCAAAGTCCCCCAGGTGACATTTGCATCGAGTGAAGTGATTTTTTTCTTCAAAAAGGGAAAATTTTCACAAATATACTTCCCTTTTATTTTAGCTTGAGCTGTTTTCTCCTGGGAAAACAGCTTTTTTGCTTGGCAAAAATGGATGTGAAGCATTGGTGAAAACGAAAGGCCGTTTTCATTGCAAAGAAAACTGCCTTTTGCTTTTGCCAAAAAAAGCAAAACATATGAGACAAACCCACAAATATTTCCCTGTTTGCAAACTCTGTGAAAACGTGATTTTTTTTTTCACCAGCGGTGAGAATATTTTCCCACACGACTCTTCTCATTTCTAAGAATTATGGTCTCAGTGGTAGAAGTCACAAGTGTCACGTGTACAAACTCATTAATAGGATTTGATATCATGAATATTACTTTTAAACATGCTGAATATGTGTCCCATCAAATGTGACAGAGGAAGAGATATGGTCTTTACTGGGTGGGATGATTGTCTCAACAAAGCGAAAAGGCAGTAGTGACACATGGTGGACCACTGGCCCTGGAAAGCAATGCTCAGACAGAGATAGGTGATGGATATTCAGCTGGGCTGGAGTAAAGAGGACTAGCTGGCTGAGTGAAGATGTGTGGCAGCATCCCTGGGAGAGCAAACCACTGCAACGATACAACAGAGAACACAGCCCAAGTACCAAGTTCATAGTCAAGTGTCTGCACAACTTCCACCTGTGAAAAGGAGAGGGTTCAATGAAATGGCCATTGGAATCCCTCTCAGATTTCATTATGCAATGACTAGACTGGAGGTGCATTTGCAAAGTTCAGACATTTTGATTCTTCAAGGTTCTTGGCTCATTGGCTCCCTCACTTCACAAATACTCTGCTCAAGTCAGAATCTTTAGTGATTTATGAAGGTGTTGGAAGAACAAATCAAACTGGGAGTGTCGCTTCGCTGTGTGTGCAATATCTGTTAACATCCGCAAGCTCTTCCTCCTCACCAGGCTAACACTGCACACTGTCATGAAACTAAATTATTTTTCCTATTTGTTTGCCACCTTTGCATTATTATAATACCTAAAATATCAATACAGATGAGATGCACTCAAGGCAATAAATTAGCTCAGGGAAGTACATTTACATATTTATGATGTGTAATATCATAATTTTAAGGATTCATTTTTAGGACAATTTATGAGGAATGTTTTATCAAGTGAGAAAACACTTCATCAAATAAAGATATCTCCCCAAATGAATTTATCTATTATAAAATCGACTTTTGTAGAAGTCATTCTTTGCTAATTGCAACACTCCTACTTCACGTTTAGGCCTTCTGTTTCTTATTTCCCTTAAAAGCTATGCGTATGGGAGTGGGTGTGGGTGTGGATGTGGGTGTGTTAGCTTGCTTATATGCAAGTGTACACATGTGTATGTGCATGTGGAGGCCAGATGTGGGTGTCATTTCCGGGAGCTTTCCACTCTATTTATTTATTTGTGTTACAGAATCTTCTTACTGGCCTAGGATTTACCAATTCAGTTAGAATGGATGGCCTGGCAGCCCCAAAGATTCACCGGTCTTCACCTCCCCATGAGCATGGGGTTACATGCCCATGCTACTGTGAAAGACCCGGGGGAGGGAAGTTCCTCACCCGACACTCAGGATATCACGGCCGCCCCAAAACTCGCAAGAGACCATCTTGATGCAATCTCAAGAGGTTTATTTCAGGGTGGGGGAAAGGGGGAAAAGGGGGGGGGGGCTCAGTGCACTGAGGAGCCGTGACCCTGATTTGGGGGAGAGTCCAATATTTTATGGGGGAGCACCACAGATTAAGGGGGTGGAGGAAATTACAGGTGGGAAGTACCAGCCCAGCCCATCGGTTAATCAGCTGAAACATCCTACATCTGTTTGTCTCAGGAATGAATCTAATCTTGTTTTGTTATCTACTTTGTGGTCAGCCAGTTCCTGAAGCCCTGGGGGCCCGTGGCCCAATTGACCTTTATTCTTGGTTTTAACCTGTTTATGGTCAGCTAAGTTGCAGGAATCACCTGGCGGCTGGCCTGGCTCTACTGCCGACTTAGGGGGTCTTTTAATAATTTTCATTCCCTTCAACTGCACTGGAGTTTTTTTTTTAACAGGGATTCTAGGGATCCAACTCTGGTATTCAGGCTTGCAGGGCAAATGATTATCAACTGAGCCATCTCCTCAGCCAGAGGACTCTGCTTTCAATCAAATGAGTCATGAACCAGACCCTGTACTAGACACACCTATGCTTTAGAAACCTTTTATCAGTTACTTATTTATGAATGACAAAGTGCCAGTTACCTTAACATATTTTCTCCTTTCAGGGCTGTTAATTATATGCATTTACAATTCTTATGCTGCCTCCCTATCCCTCCCTCTTTGGGGCAATGACCTCCTGAATGACAGGCAAGTGCTGTATTACCGAGCCATTCCACGGCCACTCCTATACCGTGACTTCTGCTTTCTCTGAACAGTTGCCTTATTGTCTTGCATTGGCTCCAGGTTTTGCTTTGGGAGGAGGAAAGAAGAAAGACTTGCTTGTGTTTCCCAGGCTGGTTCAGGTTTGGGAGCAGGTCCGTCTCAGAGGTAAACCACTTCTGTTGCATTCTGGCTTGCCTGTTTCTCTTCTCCCTCTTTTGGGCATTATCTATCCTCCAGGGGAATCTCCCAGGATTTCTGTCCCAGGGAGGATCAGACATGGATAGAGGAGGAAGACACTGGAACTTCTGCCAGCTGTCTGCCTTCTCCTTCCGGTGTGTTGTTTTCCAGTCTGTGCTGGTGCTGTCCCTGAGTTACCTCTTGGCCCCTGGTGTGCAAAGGGAGGAACAAACGGAAGGAAAGAACCAAGGGGCTCAGGCTGTTTCCCACTGCAGACCACACCCACCATATTAGCTTCTGAGCTAGACTGGGAGGTTCTACAGCTTCAACCTCTCACCCTTTTGTGGTACCTTTATCAAAGGAAACAAACGCCCTGTGTTAGTCTCATTTTTAAACATTTTAGATGAAATGTTTGGTTGTGAGCCCTTAATGACTGAGCCATCTCTCTAACCCTTACAGGAAAATTTTAAGTTAACATACTAAGTAATGGGTTTCCTTCTACATTTTCAGACGTATATGTCATTACATTTTATTCTTTATCATTGCCATTCTCCCCTCACCAGGTGCCCACTTGCTTTGAAAGAAAACAAAATAGATGGGAAAGGGCTGGGTTGTGACTCAGTTGTCAAGCATCCAGCTACTATTCAGGATGCCCTATGTGCAATCCCTAGCACCAAAAAGAAAATAGGGGAACAGAATATGATTTTTAATGCATGTAATTAATAGTCCCCACCACAAGAGAGAATTGTCTATGATAAATTAGTATCTTAGAAATACAATAGACAAAACAAAGTCTTCAAGAAATCATTTACTGGATGTAATTGATGTGATGTTCAGAACTGATACAGATGAAGATAGATCCAGTGAACTGGAAGATCAAGCTGGGGAGTCTAAAAGAAAGCATCAGGAAAGAAAAAGATAAGAGAAAGGCTAAATGACATTGAAGCAGAATGATCACTGTCAGAGCATCATGGGAATTCCCAAACAAGAGACAAAACCTAACAGGAAAGAAAATAAAGAAACTGGCATTATCTTTTTTCTGAAAATACCTTTTCCCTTCAAAGAGACTATCTTTCACGAGACTTCACAAACAAGTTACTAACATGCCTTGAGATCATTTAAGACTATGTTCTTAACTTGCTGTCCTACTGTGTGCTCAGCCTGTTTAGGTTTAACCTGCCTGTAAGAGCATAATGTAAACAACTTTACTCTGCTTTGCACTTCCCTTATCATCAGCTTTGACAACTTAAACTAATTCACAGTTTTAATGTTCAGTTATGTACTCCCCCAATTCCCTAACCAGAGGAGAGACACACACAGAGAGAGAGAGAGAGAGAGAGAGAGAGTGTGTGTGTGTGTGTGTGTGTGTGTGTGTGTGTGTGTGTGTGTGTGTGTGATATGGTTATTTGTTACAAGCAGCTGTCAGGTTGGAAGCAACCTTGAACGACTAATATCTCGTAAATGTTGGAAGCAACATGCAGATCTAGAGTGGCAACATCTGTTTGCAGTTTTGAGTGCTGTTCTGGGTCAGTTGGGGTCAGTAAAGTCACTTCTTCCCATGTAAGACTCTATTGAAGATTTCTTTAAAAAAAAAAAAAGTGTCTGTATGTCTTTCCAAAACCATGTTTTCTGGGTTGTTCAATAAATACAAAGCAGGCAACAGGTACAGGCAAGGACAATCAGACATGCACAACAAGCAGACTACAAACAGGCCGTGAGCCATAAACTAAAGACACAGGCAGAAACAGTGAATTGGAATTTGGGCTCATTCCTGGTCTGAACCACCCCAAAAGGAACTCTCTTTTTCCATTTCTTAATGTGACATCAACAACATAAAAAACCATTTTTTTTTCTAGAAGTAGAGAAAGGAAGAAAAATACAGAGGGAAAGGTCATATCTAATGCTAAACCTTCAAAGGTGTAGAAAATATGCAATGAGATGTGTTACACTCAAATGGAAGAAAGAGAGAAGATTCTTAAAGCCAGAGAGAAATTTCTTAAAGTTTGTGGGAAAGGCAAATGACTTTAATGGGAACAGAAACGTAGAGCTAAATGGTAGAGTGATCGCCTGACATCCTCAGGGCTCAGGGCTCCAACACCAGTACTGAAGAAACAATCCTTGCCAGCAACAGGAGGAATCAGGTGGATAGCAGGACTGCTGACAGCCATGGAGATATGATCTTCAAAGTAATGAAGATAAGGAACTTTGAATCTAAATGTTTATCTTTAGCCAATATTTCATGTGGGCATGAGTGTGGATGAAGATATGATTAAGCTGGGTCAAGGGAAATTTGTGCTGATGTTTTATGCATTTGTGAAAGAATTCTTTAAGAAAGGAAATTAATACAGAAAGAAAAAAAAACAATAAGGCTTCAGTACATAACAGATACTAGCACATACTACAACATGGTGAGCCTTGAAAACACCAGATGAAAAAAAAAAGCCATGAAAACCACACTTGTGTGGTTCCACTTAAAGGCAATTCCCTAACTAGGAAAATCTATAGTGACGAAAAGCAGAGTAATGACTGCCAGGCCATGAGGGGCAAGGAGAGTGGTACAGATGGATAGCGACCACTAATGGATGTAGGGTAATGAATTGTTCTGGAAATAGAGTGGAGATGGTCACATGACTCTGTGGCTGTCCTAAAAGGACCTGAAGTACATTTTGAAAAATTGACATACATATTTTTGGCTTTTTGAGACAAAGCCCATTATGTAGCTAAAGCTGGTTTCAAGTATGCCATACTCCTGCCTCAGCCTCTTGAGTGTGAACTACCATATCTAGCTAAAAGTATATGTTTTAAATAAATATCTCAGGAAAGGAAGCAGCAGGAGTTGGTAGAGGATAAAAGAGAAGGTAGTGTGATGTCCAAGTAACATAAAATAATATACATGGAAATGTCACACTGTTTTCATTATTCTATGCAGTGTATACCTATTAATAATAAATGAAGAAAATGCAAAAATAAAAGGAATGGCATAAGATAAACAATTAATACCATCTCTTCTCCTGTTCATAGGCTGGGAGTATAACCCAGAAGTTGGAGTGTCTATTAGAGCTGGTTATTACTGATGTGTAAGTATCTCTGTAATTTGCTGACTTGGAGCTCTTCAGGTGTACCCAGGAGTGGTAGAGCTGGATGGTGAAGTAGCCCTATTTTTAGTTTTTTTAAATAAGCCTCCACACTGACTTCCATGCCAATTTCCTATTTTTCATTTGGCTTTCCACATATGAAAGAAATATTAATTTAACTTCAGCCAAGGCTATTTTAACATTTGATTGGTAGGGCATTCAGAGAGAAATGTGTAAGCCATGAGATTTTCCATGTACTTTAATAGCATTTATATACAAAATGAGACTACTTCAAAATTCAATCAATGATCTTGTTGAATATTTCATCTCAACAGAAACTCAGATCAGACATGGAGCCCACAGAGTGAGTATGCCTCCAGTCAAACCCTGTTTGACTGGAGTTGGACTGTCAGTTTCCAAATAGAGAAAGTGGAAAATATTCAGGAAGATGCCTGTCTGTATATATGCCAGCCCTCGTTTCAACGGCAGCCCATTAAGCAGGCAGGGAGGCTCTTGTCTATAATCTTAGCAGCCAGGATGCTGAATCAGGGGGATTGCAGTGAGTTCAAGTCCAGACTGGGCTACAAATTGAATTCCTAGTCCCCCTAGACTACAGAGTGAGACCTTGTCTCAAAAAACAAACAAACAAATAAATAACAAACAAGGACAATCCATTAACAGAACTATTGGAAAACAAATCCAGAAATGGTGTGTTTTGATAGGGAAGGTTAAATTTGAATTATTTCTTTGAACCAAATCATAAATGATTTACTTCTATGTGAATGGCAGTCAAAACTTTAGAGAATAAGCTGGTCATACTTTTCATAATGGTGAGAATTCAGTCAGAAAAAGGGGTCCGACTATCTTCTCATTTTATGAAAACTCTGGATCAGTAATAAAACTTGGTCTATGTTAACTATGCCACTATAGTTCAATAGTACTTTGGTGATTCTAGAGTACTGTATTAGAGAGATGGCTAACAACATATTCAGACTCACGGTGTAGAGATAAGCAGCATTCTGGCCAGCAGATACAAGGAAGGAGAGAAGGGCCCCAAGGGACATCCTAGTAGTGGATTGGTATAGGCGCTGTCACTGAAAATGGAAAAAAATTTATAAGATAGCTAGGATCCTAAGTCCTGAGAAATTAGACTATATATCAAGAGAATTATATTTTGATTAGCCAATCGAGAAAATAAATTTAATTAATTCTCATTGAACATATTCAGTCGGAGTATATAAAAAAGAAATTGCACAAGATTATGGAATCCTTGTCAGGGTGGGCTATGAGAAGAAAGACAAGGTTTAGATGAGTGGAAAGTGCTTGGTGACCTGGGACAGCAACCCTGGCCCATGGTAGCACTTGACTTTTAACAGAGTCTTGTGTCTGTTGTTGTGGTGTGGAGACATGATTGCACGGTCCGGTCCTAGTAGAGAATTCTGAAGGTATATGTATTCATTCCTTAAATGTATACCTTTTACTGACAGATACTTGTGGCATTTTCATTAGTCACCAAATACTGAACGTCTGTGTAGCAGGCACCGTGCCATTGTTGAGACTGGAGAGTTGGGAAGAGACCAGACTACCATAGCTTGGACCTGGACTGTCCCCTGCAACTTTTAATCTTTATCGACAAGTTGACTGGATCACTAAGTGACCTAGCTCTAGATATCTCTGTGAAGATGTTTCAAGAGAGGTTTAGGGAAAGAGGGAGGATCCATCCTGAATGTACATGTCTTAAAAATGGGGAAAGATGAACCTAGCTAAGTACCAGAATTCATCTCTGTCTCCTGCCTATGTATGTATGCTATGTGACCAACCACATCACTGTCATGTCTTCCCCACCGTGACAGATTGGTTGTAGCCTCAAACTATGAGCCGAAACAAACACGTTTTTAAGTTGCACCTTTCCGTTATTTTTGTCATAACAGTAAAAAAATTGGATCAACCTTTCACAGGATCACATCTGTAAGACTTGTTATTGGGAAGTGGTAGAATCTCTAGGAGAGACTTGGGAGGAAATTAGGTCATTGAGAGCATGCTCTTAAAGGGAATAAGGGGACCCCATCTTCTCTCTCTTTCTCTAGGCTGAATCATGCTAAGCAGGTGCCATGCCCACTTATATATGTGGCCATCTCCTTAGTGGTTGATGACTGATTGATTGATTGATTTTGAGAGAGGATCTTGCTAAGCTACCCAGGCTAGTCTTGAACTCAGTCTGTAGATGAGGCAGGCCCTGAACTTGTGGTAATGCTGCCTCAGCCTCCTGAGTAGCTGGGATAACAGGACTGAACCACCAGAGCCAGATTTCAAAATGAGAGGACATATAGGAAGACCTATGCAGAGGAGAGACAGAGGGGAATGAGCTGAGCTAAGCCACAGACCAGGCAGTTTTCAAGAAGTGTAAAACAAATTACTCCCAAGGGAAAAAAAATAGAAACAATCCTTGATGGTCCACACAGATTGTATAGTCAACTGGTGAGAAACTGGTGGCACTATTGCTTTTCAGGGGTCTCCGTGAGCAGAATGTGGAGAGATGTGTTTTAACCCCAGCTTTTCTTCCCTTCCTGCCCACCCACCGTGCTTCCTGATCTCTATGAAGCCTGTAACCACCACACCATCTACCAGGACAATCTGCCTCATCACAGAAAGAAACGATGGAGGGAGCTGTTGATGGAATGAAATCTTTGAAATCACAGACCAAAATAAATCTTCTCTCCTTAAATCTTCCTCCAAAAACTCAAGAAATTAAATGCCAAGGAACCAAATAATCCAATCAAAAAAAAATGGGGAAGAGCGCTAAACAGAATTCACAAAGGAGGAATCCCTAATGTCTGAGAGACACTTGAAGAAATGCTCAGCATCCTTAATCATCAGAGAAATGCAACTAAAGATAACTCTGAGATTCCATCTCACACCTGTCAGAATTGCTAAGATCAAAAACTCAAATGACAGCATATGCTGGTGAGGCTGCGGAGAAAGGGGAACACTCCTCCATAGCTGGTGAGAGTGCAGACTTGTGCAACCACTATGAAAATCAGTCTGGAGATATCTTAGAAAACTTGAAATAGCTCTACCTCAAGAACAGCCATACCACTTCTGGGTATACATCCAAATGATTCCTCACCAAACCACAAGGACGTTTCCTCATCTATGTTCATAGCAGCCTTATTTATAATAGCTAGAAACTGGAACCCAGATGTCCCTCAGCCAAGGAATGGATTAAAAAACTGTGGTACGTCTACAATATGAAATACTACTCAACCATCACAAACAATGAAATCATACAATTTGCAGCCAAATGGATGGAACTAGAGAAGCTCATCCTGAGTGAGCTAATCCAGACTCAGAAGGATGCACATGGCATCTGTTCACTTGTAATCAGATTTTAGCCATATAGTACAGCATAACTATGCTACAGCCAATGCACCAAAGGGAACAGAAACATAGACTTTTTTTTTTCCTGTGAATGAGACACTTTGTCCTAGTGGTGCTGCCTTGTAGCCTCCCACTGTATGAGGAGGCTCTTGGCCCTCATATGAGTGCTGAACTGGGGCGGGGAACTGTTATGTAGGGACACTCCACTCTAGAGAAGTGGGATGGAAGGGATGGGGGTAGAGGGTGGGAGGGTGGGACTGGGAGGGTTGGAAAGAGGGTACTGTGATGGAGATGTAACCTGAAGTAATAAATAAACATAAAAAAAGGAAAGATCACTTTTACAAACAAGCGAACAAAAAAAATCTTTCTCCCACATATCTGTCACAGTGATAGAAACTAACACAGCTCTCTAGTGCAGATCACTTCCAGGGAACTAAGGGAAGCCCATGCTTCTGGTGCTTCTACATGAGTTAGGGAGCTGGGGTGGAGAGGAGTGACTACCAGGACCTGCCATTCCTGGATCTTTGCCTGACAGTAGAAGAGCATCTCCTAGATTGGTTCATCTCAACAAGTTAGCTGGCCTTGGCACACAGAATGGGTCAACTGCTTCTCTTGGTAGCAAAGTAGTCCTGCCATGCTGAGCAGTCCACCTAGGGCTTTAATAATCCTTGTCCTCTCAGTGTCTAAGTCCTCCTCTTCCTGGCAGAGAATAGGCATTGTGGAGTATAGCAATATTCTCTAATAAGGGGTCCTTCCTACAGGCCAAGGATGTGGTGAGAGGAAGGCCTTGAGTTTAAGGACTGGGTGAACCCACACCTTGGGAAGGTATGCATTCACCAAGAAGCAAGAGTAAGCCAATGCTAACAAGGACAATAAGAGTTCACAGTAACTTTTAAATAGAGGAGGACAGACAGCACATGGGTGCTAACTGATGGCCTACATAAGGGGGAGCCAAGTGTAGGGAAGTAGCTGACCAGAGGTAAGTGTTGGGGCTCCACTTCCTCCCTGGGGTGCCCAAGCACTGGTGCACACCAGGCTGGGAAGAATAAAGCAGAGCCCAGAATGGGTGGGGCTGCAAGATCCCAATCTGGCTTGGAGTGGCAGGAGGGTGGAGGCAGAGAGAAGGCCTTCTCCTAGGAATTTAGTGTTACAACTGTTTCAGTGAAACAGCTTGTGTGTGTTGATTCAGGATGAACAAGGGCTATATGAACCTTGAGGAGTGGGAATGGATTTCCAGCGTGGGTGTACGTTATTGGCTGGGGGCTTAAGGTACTGGGATGCCTCATTTACATGGAGAGGCGTTTCAGGAATCCCAGGTGCTTGCTGAGTGGGTTTTTATTGAGAGAAAAGAAGTTGAACCCATTATTTCCCTAAGGACTATGTGACTATAAGTTCCTCAGAGGGTGTGGGGATTCTGACTCCCCAGGCAGAGAAGAGGGAACCCCATTGACAAAAGGAGTCCTCCATTTTGCACCGAGCTCAGGGTTTTCTTGCCATGAGGGACAGCAACCATAGCAGCAGGTTTCCCAACACTGCAGTCTAGGAGCTATGCATAAGAATTATCTAGATAAATGGTATAGTAGATAAATCAGAGCCCCGCTGTGGTTGATTGGATTTCAAATGTCCCCCAAAGGTGTATGTATTAAAAGCTTGCTCTTTGGCTTGGTGCTATTGGGAGGTAGTGGAACCTTTAAGAGACAGAGCCTAATGGGAAGTCTTTAGGTCACCAGGGTGTTCTCTCCACAGGGATTACAGAGCCCTGGCCCTTCCTGCTTCTGTCTTTCACTCTCTGACTGTGAGGTGAGCATTTTGCTCCACAGTGTTCACATGATGTCTTATGTTAGCACAGGGCCCAAAGTAACAGAGTCATCAACTGTGGGCTCTAAAACTGTGACTCAAGAAGTTTTTTTCTAGATTGTCTCAGATATCTTATTAATGCCTATGATTGGTTGGCCCAGTTGTTTTTGGGTCTGTGGTGATGAAATAAGGGGAGAGGAGGCTGCTCACCTCATGGTGGTCAGGAAGCTCTAGAATTTGGCAAAATGTGGCTACAGATGAACCTCATATTTGGTGTTAATGTTTGGTTTTGAAGATAGAAGAGCAAAAATACAAACCAGTGTTTTGCTAGATAGTAATCTTAGCTATTATTTCCTCCTCCTCCTCCTCCTTTTTCTTCCTTAGACAGATTTTTATAACAGCTCAGGTTGGCCTCAAATTCAAGATCATCTTGCATCAGGTTCCTGAGCACTGGGAATACCATCTCTGGCTTTCCTAATCAGCATGTTTCATTAGTCAACATGTGAACCTGACTAAGCAGTTACCCTGTTTCTAACAAGCAGAAGAACAGCGTATACCTAAGTGATGGCCATGTCTTACTGCATCGTGTCCATTTCTTATGAACCTTCTTAATATTCAAGAATGGCATTAAAGTTGATGGGAGTACAGTGATTTGGTCAGCCTAATGAGGTATAGGGCAAAAACTTTACCAGAGGTTAAAGACTCCTTCCAACAGGAAGCATATTCTTTGATGCAACGTCATGGTACCAAGACACATGTGTTTCCATCTCTGTCTTTCACAGCTACTTTCCTTCTGTTGTTTGTACTATCTCTGGACCACACTTAAAACTCCTTGGTTTCAAGGTGAGGAAGCTTTGTCAGGAGTTTCAAATTATCATTACCATCATTAATACTATTTTTGTTGTTATGTTGTTGCTGTTGTGTGTGTGTGTGTGTGTGTGTGTTAAAGTGCCATTATCAGTTGAGCTGTCTTGCCACTCCAGAACCCCAAGTTTTAAGTGGATGGAATCTCAACTTAACTTCCAGGAAGATGGTAATTAGGAGATACTTTATGGAGTGTGCACATTAAACCCAGTGGGGACAGGCTTAGCTGGTCTCAGAAGAAGCTCTTTCACATTCCTGTGGATCAGCTAAAAGCCTGGGAAGCTCTCTACACTCAGGGACAAATGGCTCAGAAGGATGGTCTCACCCAGCCTCACCTTCTCAGGATACAGGAAGAATCTTCCTCCACCCAACAGTGGCAATAGAAGTCCTGGAACTGAGTCCTGCTGGCTCCAGCTAGCCTGGGGAGCTAGGCTGCTGTGAGGTCATCGTAGATATGGCATCTGGTTCTGCGGCTGAGCAGCTTGGGCCTGGTGTCACCCTTGCAAGCCAGAGATGGGATCAGCCCCACAAAACTCAGGTGAGCTGAGAGTGGCAGGAAAGACCACAAATGTCCACGGGAGCAGTAAGAAGGGCTGGTTTTGGAGTCTTCTAAAGGCTGAGGTGTATTTAACTGATCTGCCTAATGCTGAGTGTGCCCATCCATTGTCCTTAGTTCTGTTTACCCTGGGCAAGTTCTTGTTTAGACACATGGAAATGAAAGGAAAGGTGCAATCCAAGGGTGGTGATGTACCTCAGAAATCCCAACTGGAACTGGGGAGGCCAAGGTGGGAGAATTCCTGGAGCCCACAAGTTGGGTCCAACCTGGCATCTTGAAAATGAAGTCACAAACAAACAAACAAAAAGCTCCTGCTCGTACAGCCATCTTTAAAACACGCATTCAGGTCTATCTGAACTTATGTCTCCAGAACTGCAATTGCTAATATTTCTTTTGGGATTTTGGATCAAAAGGCCAATCTCTTGAAATGCCAACAGACTAGATCCAGCCACCCATCCCAATATTCCAACTAAAGAGATCATAAATGGTGAATGGAAGAAAAAGACATAATCAATGTGGCCATGTTGGGAAGTACAGATAGAGGTGCCCAGTGACTCTAAGTCACTAGAGTAGGAGGTAGGGGTGCCTGCATAAGCTGTGGGTTTAAAGAGAGGAACACTTGAGACAGAAGGTGAGGGTGTGCGTGGTTAAACAGTCTTGTTAAAGTGTAGCCTGACTGCTCAGTATCTCAGAACTCATCCTTCAAGGCAATCCAAAGAAGTCCTTATTGCTTAAGAGGACAATGTAGTTCCCATGATTACTTTTGCTTGTGCTGGGAATGGGGTGAAGTGGTGGGGCTCCTATCTCATCACCTCAGTATCTGTGCAGCTTTGCTATTCCAAGGTGACCTTGGGTTTTAGCAGTGGCTAGAGACCTTAAGGTACCTTTTAACATACTGGAGTGAGACTTTGTAAAATGGACAGGAGATGCCTCTATTGTTCTTGTCTCTGTGCCTTTTGCCTTGAAGGGGGATGGGATGGGTTAGGACTCACTTGTTTTTTTTGATAGACACTCCTGTGAGTAGTTAAAGTGTCTGTATGTGGAGGTAAACAGATGATCCAAGGTAAAAGAGAGACTCCAAATGAAGGCAATGATGCCAAGTTCTCATTTTATTTTCAGTACTTCCTGGACCCATGTGAGGAGTCAATGCTTTTTTGTTTGTTTGTTTTTTATTTATTTTTTTTTAACAAAAACAACTCCTAAGTTCCTGTTATACTCAAACCCCAAATCCATTTTACTTTTGCAGTTTCTAAGTTGGATTGTTTGGCACATCTCAACCTCATGTTGCCTCCAGCCTAACGCTTTTGGTTTTAAGATACACTTCCACTTGTGCCCTCACCCTGTGTGATATTATGATACAACAAGAAAAGAAAATTTGGTCTTCATCCTCAGGTCCTAGCACTGAGCTCCTAAAATCTCTTAGAATTTCTTGAGTGCAGGAGGGAATTCCCTTTCAACCACACCTGAGTGAAAGCCTTTTAGAATGGAGCTGGTTGCTAAGGGAACCAACAAATGAGGTTGAGCACCTTCGGGTACCCCTTGGCCAATAATTTCATCGGTCATGTCTATGGAATGATGGCAATGCAACCACTGTGCTCCAGTCTGAATCTGAAACGACCCCATGTAGCCAGGCTTGGATCCTTTGTCCTTGCTGGAAACTTTGACTCCCTACTACAGTACCAGGAGGTGGTGCCTAGCCGAAGGCAGCCGGTCACAGGGGCTAAAAACCTTAAAGTGTTTTATCCCTGGAAACTTCCTATCGCTTGCTGCTTGCTGGTCCACTGTAACATGAGCTGCCCTGTGCCAAGGTCTCCTCCCTACCCTAGTGAACTGGATCCTTCTGAAACCAGGAGTCAAAATAAATCTTTCCTTCCTTAATTGTTGTTTGTTTTCCAGATACTGTGGTCAAAGTCAGGAGAAAGCTAGCTAATGTGCTTCATAAAAACCCTAAACCACGGGCTTTGGAGAGCTTCCGGGTTGGTGAACACAGAGGAACTCGCTCCCCTTCTCCTACACCTGACGCTATGCACCCCGCTCCTCCGGGCTATCCCTGAGTTGTAGCCTCTCTAGTGAACCGGTAAACTGAACCAAACTACCTACCCAAGGAAGATGTAGGGAACTCTTGATTATGGTCAGTCATCCCCAAGTTTGTAGGTCAGTACAAAACAAGCGATCTGCACCTGCAGTGAGGACAGTCCTGTGGGACCCCCGCCCCTCCCGGGTGGGAGGCTTGTGCTAACTCTAGGAAGCCACTGTGAAGATCAGTTAAACTGCAGGGCACAATTGGAAGGTGTGGGAAAGTATTCCGCTGTAACCATTTGGTGTCAGCTCTGAAGTGTATGTGAGTACAGTACGGAGAAAGAAATCTTTAGGGCTTTGGAACAAGATATACGACTCTAGTTTTTTTCTCCTTATGGTCCCCAGATGCCCTTCTGTTCTTTCTAACTCAGTTTCCTGCATGGATGCCACCCCTCCGCCTCAGGTTTTCCCACACAATCCTTGACTTTTGTGAGCTTAGAGTTCAGTGTAGCCGCCCAACCCCCATCACAGAATTGCCACATTTACACATCTCCGTGTGAGGAAAAGAAGGGCAAGGGGGAGATTGGAGATTAGAAGAGGCCTTGCCCTCCTCCCCTTATATGAAGGGTGGGCACATCTTGGCTCTCGATGACCACAATAGGAAGTGTTGTGTTGGTAGCCTTGACCTTCTATTATTTTTAAGCAGCTGTAGCCGAACAAAAGGCAAATGAAAACTTTCTGTGGTTGACATTGAAAAAATTGCTGGCATGTCATATGGTAACTCACTAAAGAATTCCCATTCATCAAAACAATTCATTTTTGTTTGAAGAGGCAAAATAAGCAATTTCTTGCTGGTTTCAGTGTCAGCCTCTCTGAGCACAATTGGATCTGATTCATTTGCAATAATTTTTATTCTTAAATTCTAAGAGCTTTTGGGGCCTGTTTGAAATATTTTTACTTAGCTAAATCTATATGAGCTCATTTTCCTCTTGATTTTTTTCTTTTACAATTCTAATCTCCAAGACTAGCATTTAAATGTTTTTTAAAAAATGAGAAGATACACACCAAGTGAATTCTTTTTTTTCCAGAAATTGAAATATACCCAAAGAATTTGAATCCACTGCTTTACTGTGCATAGAAAAATGGTCTCTAGGTGATTTTAAAATGCTTTCCTAATGGGAGGAATTTTCCAAGAGTTTCTTAGAATCCTAGGCCTTAATTAAATTTTTATAAATGTTCAGTTTATAAAATTTGTCATGTAGTTTGGGTTTATGTTAGCTATGTTTAATTAGACACCACAGAAATCCAACTTTGGGCCTCCCCTTATGTTTTTATCTACCAAGATCCTTTTTTTTTTTTTTTTTTGGTTTTTAGAGACAGGGTTTCTCTGTGTAGCACTGGCTGTCCTGCACTCACTTTGTACACCAGGCTGGCCTCAAACTTACAGAGATCTACCTGCCTCTGCCTCCTGAGTGCTGGGATTAAAGGTGTGCGCCACCACACCTGGTTTATCAAGATTCTTTAGTCCAGATTATTTCCCAGTAAGTGATTTTCTATTCTTCATCTCATAGGCTTGATCTTTAGGAAGTCTCCATTTCTCCTCTCTCCCCTTCAGCTTCACTCCTGTCTGTACGCCCCCTTAGTGCCCGCTCTCATCTCTCACTGTTCTTTTCTTTTGTCTCTCGGTAGATCAGGGAGAGACTCGAAACCCTGGTTGAGGCCAGGTGCACCTTTCAATGTGCAGGAGGAGGGAGGATAATGAGAAACAATGCCCTGTGCAGGAGCGATGGGAATCTGGAGAGCTGGGAGGGAGAAGGTCGCCTCTGCTCACCTCCTGCACTGTCTCCAGGAAGGATTTCCCAACCAGAATCACCAGATGCCCCTTGCAGGAGAAGGGAGCACCTTAGACGTTAGCAAAACATCTCTCAGTTTTAGAAACTGCAGCTCTTGAAGCCTTGAAGATCATCGTCCTCAAAAGTTGGTGAATCTCCCATCGCCCTTAAGAAGTCTTATCCTTGGATGTTAATTGTGAGATAATGATGTTCATCCCTCCTACATGCTTATGCAGGGACTTTGCAAGTTCTGGTAGTCATCTGGTAAAATCATCATGCTGCAGAGCCTGCTGCTCCTCAGATGGCCAGTCCAGACACAAGACCAGAGCTCCCGGGGAAAACTGGAAGCTACTAGCTTCCTGGACGTGATCTTTTCCTTTGGCCTACATGTCAGGCTCAAGAGGCCAAGTAAAGGCAGCTTTGCTGATGCTGGAAAAGAAAAAAGTGCATCCATAAACATTCACAAGCAGGAGGGAGACACACATACACACTACACACACACACACACACACACACACACACACACACACCACAGACACCACTTCCTGGTTCGTTTTCGTCTAGGATTTCCAGTGCTGTAAAGAGGACTAGAGGAGGGGTAGCCTCAGTTCCGCACCCACCACATCACCCTGATCACTCCAGTAGGGCCTGGAGACAAGCTCTTCCACAGGGCAGCTACTGTTAACCAGCTCCAGGAAGTTCCAGAGAAGGCTGGGGTTTGACTCCTCTCAAGCCCTGGATTATGCCCACGCTCTTGTCCTGTTTACCCCAAGTGCCCTCCTAATGCCTGCTATCATCTCTGAGGCTCACAGCAGCTGCCAATTTCCCACTCAAAGCCCTCTCCCACCACAGTACCCCGGTTTCCAATAACCTGGAGGAGCACTCACAAAGTGCCCTGCGACCAGGCATGGGAACCCCCTACGGCTCAGTCAATCTTTTTAACATGTAGGCAAATAAGGTCTCAGAAATATGTTTTTTTGTATGTGAGGGGACCCAGTAAATAAACTCCCAACATGGCTGCTCCATAGTTAGAGAAAGTTTTTATTTAGATATTAAAGAGCATCCAGAGGCATCTGGAAGGATCCAGAGCAGAGAGAAGGAAAAACAGACTAGGCATGGCCAGGGTTCAGGAAGTGGGAGAGAATAGTGGAGATAGCAGATGGCAAGAGATAGAGAATAGAGCATTACCAGAGAGAGAGAGAGAGAGACAGAGACAGAGACAGAGACAGAGAGCAGGAATAGTAGAGACTTTGGGTTATAAGGAGAGTGAGTAGCTGGTGGGGGGAAGGGCCAGGAGACTGGCATGGGAACCTGGAGGCCAGCATGGGCTTTGATATGCAGCCATAGGCACAACTCAATGGAATCATATATCCCTTCTGCCAGAGGTAACAAAATTACTCCTTTTGGCAAATGGGAACTAAAGTTTCACAAGTTTCGGAGGAACGCTGGCTTTTATCTAAATGCCAGAAATCCTACAGTCCAACTTGAGTTGGTTGTTTGGATATTTGGACAGTCTGAGGCCTAACAGTTCTAGGATGTGGGATACTTCCAACAGCTAAAATAGATCTTGTCATGATGCTCCAATTAGTGTGCATACTTAGCATTTACTGTCATTTACTGTAATAATTCTAGGGCTTAGACAGCACTTACATAATTGTTTTCACGGCAGTGATTTACTGAGCAGAGATCTGTATGTGAACTTAAGTATGTTACGGCACTTTTGTAGTTACTATCTCGTTTTTACTTTAACAAATAAACCCTGTGGCTCCATCAGTAATATGGCATCTCCCCTCCCCGATTTCCCAAGATAAACAGTGTTTTTATCAGGCTAGTGCTGATCTCACCTAGTCGTCATGAAGAGCTGGAATGTGGGGAAGCATTTGTTTCTTGTCCCAGTTTTGTTTGAAAAGCTTGTTGTATGGTTTCTAATAGGCATTCCAGGTTAAACATTTCTAGATTTCAGGTAGTCAGAATGAGGCATCCTCATAGAGCAACAAGTACATGAAAGGCAGCAAAAATAGCTTCTCAAAGTTCTCCAGGCATCGTGTAAAATGGAAACTTCAAGAATTTTACAGAAAATAGCTGATAGGCTCAGCAACCTGAGAAAAACAGAAGGGGAAGAACTGGGACCCGCATGTATCCAACTCCTAAATCCCCCACTTTCAGTGTGGGGCCAGGTTTCCAAGAAAAGCTAAATAATGATGTCACTCTGGCTGAGGTAATAAGGGAAAGATCTTCTTCCCCCTATATTTGCTTTGTGTAATTTGCTGAATGTTCATGAACATCAATATGAACAAGATATGTGTGATAGTTAAATAGACTTGGCAATCAGATTTCTTTGAGTTTTTCTCAAATTCATTAACTTTCAATGACAAGTTATCTCTGTGTGTGTGTGTGTGTGTGTGTGTGTGTGTGTGTGGTGTAGTGCATGTGTGTGTGGTGTATAGTGCATGTGTATGTGGTGTGTGTGTATAAGTGTATGTGTGTGGTGTATGTGGTGTGTATATGTGTGTTGTGTGTATGTGTGTGTGGTGTATATATGTGTGTGGTGTGTATGTGTGTGTGGTGTGCATGTGTGCAGTGTGTATGTATGTGTGTGTGGTGTG